>JADBJO010001795.1:68431-115931 GCA_016801955.1 Conus betulinus | reverse complement strand
CTTTCACACAAATGTCTAATAAGTTGTCCACCTTGCCGCACGGATAAGATTGCCGCAATGAGATTGTTTTATTGCTACATTGTTTCTGGAAATTGCAAAATTGTTACTTTTTGTACTGTATCACAGCCTCTCCTTGTCGGAAATCTCTCTTCCACTGCGTGAAGACCCATCAAGGGGAAAAAAAACACCCACAAGCAAAGACAGGCTTTTCTCTTTGTGTTCTTCTTGACTTCATTCGTCTTCCTATTCTCCTCTGTTCTTCTCTCTTTCTGAAGGGATGGCAATTACGACAATGATGATGCACTGGCTTTTTCCAGAGTTCTCTTGCGATGATGAATTAGCTCTTATTACAGCTCTGTTTTCCTGAAATATGTTTTTTTTTTTTTTTTTTTTTTTTTGTATAATGACAAAACATTGTAATTTCACGTGAAGAGACGTTTCTGTTTACACCGAATGCATATAAACAGAGCCAATGAAATTTAATTACAAAGCAGCTCCAGACGGTCGATTGATATCCTCCATTCTTCCAAAAAGCCTAACAAATGGTGGTGTGTCGTTTCTGTCATGCCAAGTGTTGTTGTTGTTTTTTTTTTTGTTTTTTTTTTTATTTCATTTGAATACCTCTGATCTTCTTTTCTCAATTAGTTGCTAAGACCCATAGTAGTTTTAATGATTTGTATTTGTAAAGTGGTTCATTCCTTCTTCCCTTTTTCGCGTGCACGTTTGCAATGATGATATGATTCAAAATGCTGTTTTCTGATCTATATCCAGATCGTTTCCAGTGGATGTCCCCGAAGGTGGAGTATGGCTGCCTTAAAGGCGAAATAAAGAACGGTCATGCACACAAAACTCCACTCCCTTTGTTGGGTAGATGGGATTAATCCTTGCCTGTCTATACAGGGAGTGTCCGCAGGAGTATCAGCCAGTGCATGCACAAAAAAAAAAAAAAAAAAAAAAAAATCCCAATCGGCACGTTTAAATTAAAACTTCAGCAAACAGATTCGGTTCTGCAACAGACGTTGGCGCACTGTTCATGGTCGATTGCGAGTACTGCACGCAATTCTATCTGAAGCAAAAACGACGCCCTTTATAACATGTTTTTTTTTTTCTTCAAATAACATTTTTCTTCTGTCATTAACAAAACCACTGTGAAGCATTAAAATATACGACAGCCAGTTATTTTTTATTTCTTTTCTGTTGTCTTCTGACTGTACAGTAAGATGAATTGACTGCAGTAGTTTTATGCTGGTGCTCTGGGTACATACTGAGGAACTATGGAATAAGGATGCACCTTCCCTCGTCCCTTCCTGCGCTGTGTCTAACAACACGATGAGAATGACTGAATACAATACAGTCAGAACAATTTAGGAAGGCAAGTCAGTCCCCCCCCCCCCCCCCCTCCCCCTCCCCTTGTTCTGTTTACACAAAAGACAAAAGTAGTTTGGCGTGTGTGTGTGTGTGTGTGTGTGTGTGTGTGTGTGTGTGTGTGTGTGTGTGTGTGTGTGTGTGTGTGTGTGTGTGTGTGTGTGTGCGTGCGTGTGTGTGTGTGTGTGTGTGTGTGTGTGTGTGTGTGTGTGTGTGTACGTGTGCGTGTGTGCGTGTGTGTGTGTGTGTGTGTGCGTGTGTGTGTACGTGTGTGTGTGTGTGTGTGTGTGTGTGTGTGTGTGTGTGTGCGTGCGCGCGCGCGCGCGCGTGTGTGTGTGTGTGTGCGTGCGTGTGTGTGTGTGTGTGTGTGTGTGTGTGTGTGTGTGTGTGTGTGTGTGTGTGTGTGTGTGTGTGTGTGTGTGTGTGTGTGTGTGTGTGTGTGTGTGTGTGTGTGTTGTGTGTGTGTGTGTGTGTGTGTGTGTGTGTGTGTGTGTGTGTGTGTGTGTGCTTTCTGTCTACATAATGAGAACAGTTTAAAACAGCAACGTAAGTTGTCCGTGTTCTAACCATCCAATGAAGGCTAACTGGTATAGTGGGTCTTTTGTGCCCCAGTGTTCTGACAATACAATGCGGACTGTATCGAAGAGCGAGTCATTTACTGTGTGTTCTGACTAAACAATGGCTACAATTCAGAACAACCAGTCGCTATTTTTCTGTGGACAAAGATGGCTGGGGGTGGAGAGAAGATGAAGAATGCAAATGAGGACAGGCAGTTGATAGAGTGTCGGGTTTGGGGTTTTGGTGATCCTGGGGTTATGTGTTCGAATCTCCGCCAGGCCGTTTCGGTACAGGGGGATTTTTCCTTCCATGCCAGTATCGGTACTGACTACATTTCTCGAAATGCTTTTTGAACGAGATTATATACCGAGGTTGTGTGTGTCTGTGTATGTGTGTGCGTTTGTGTGTGTGCGTGCGTGCGCCTGCGCGCGCGCCTGTGTGTGTGTGTGTGTGTGTGTGTGTGTGTGTGTGTGTGTGTGTGTGTGTGTGTGTGTGTGTGTGTGTGTGTGTGTGTGTGTGTGTGTGTGTGTGTGTGTGTGTGTGTGAATGGACGCTGAACATCTTGCACACACGTCTTACATCATCAACGTTCAGTTGTTCAGTTTAGGTGTTGGTGTGGATGACCACACATACATAACATCATACTTCCTCTGTAAAACCGTGAAATGTGGCGAAACAAAAAGCGAGGGAAACGCTGACAGATATTCGACCGAATGACATTGAAAACGACAGATTGTAGTGCGTGCAGGCAGCTCTTCAGTTGGCTCTTCCCAGATAAACAACAGCATGTGCTGTAAGATATTAAGGGTCTTCTCCTTAAACGAGGATATGGACCACATAGATACTCTAACTGCTACTACTACTAGTTTTACTACTACTACTACTACTAGTTTTACTACTACTACTACTACTACTACTACTACTACTACTACTACTACTACTACTACACTACTACTAGTACTACTACTACTTCTACCACCACTACCACCACCACCCACCACAATACAGACTGTTGAGTACTACAAGTCACTTTTTTGCCTCTATGCACGATGAAAACTGTTCAGAACTGAGAGCCAGTTTTGCCACCATTCTTCTTCAGTATTTGAACACGTCTTCTTAATCAGTCTGCCGCAAAATTGCGGATAATACATACATACGTCACACACACACACACACACACACACACACACACACACACACACACACACACACACACAGACACACACACACACACCAACACACACACACACGCACACAGGGACAGACTTTTCCCAAAGGACAATTGACCGGAATTGGTTTTGACTCCTCTTATTGTTATATTTCCTTTCCCAGGGACCAAACTTTCCCAACTGCGCACTCGCTCAGTTGATGCTGACTGCGTGAAGAAACGCACCCCCTCGAGGCCATACAGCCCATGCCTGACTGGCTGAATTCTCAAATGGCACAGTTGGGTTCCAGGCTATTTTAGAGGAGCGGGAAAAAAATGCATTTAGAATTCGATTATGGGTGGGCTGTTCTTCTGGAAGACTGGCAGAGTGCTGCTTAACAAATGCTGCTGTAGGGCACTTCCCTCCCCGGACATTGCCTCAAGAGCACTTGCACGCGCACTGTCGTGAAAATAAGATGCTTCGCCAGAACGGTTTTTTGGGTCTGCTGCTGTGGCTATTGGGAAACGGGCTTTCTTGGTGAATGCGGTCATTCTTTGAAAAGTACTTGAGCGGGAAGAAAAGCCCACCTCAGCACTTGTAGATGACTCTGTTGTAGATTGTCTTGATTTTTATGGGTACAAGTGCCGTCGCTCGAATTTGATTTCACCAGCCATTCTATCCTTGCTCAGAAACTCTGGAATAAAGGTATCCTGTTAAATGACTGAACTGTTTGTCGCCCCGTGGAGGGATTACGGGTGGGTGTTGGGGAGGGGGCAGGGTGTAGGAGAGGGGAACGCAGAATTTGTTAAGAAATAAAGATGGAAGTGGCCGCAGCAAGGACTAGGCTGCCTCCACGTTCATTTTAGGGAAAAGGCTATGAACAGGAATGGGACAAAGTATTTTCCAAACACTCAACAATACAGACAAAGACAGAAGCAAGCTGCAGTGCCGAAGAAAAACAAACAAAAAAAAAAAAACCAGACAAACAATGTAACGACTACTACATTGTTCTGGCACTTCATAGGGGAACATGCAACAATAATTTCAATGTCATGTATTATGCACAGACAATGTAACAGTACTCCTGTGTATTGTCCACCTTGCCGCGCGCATGGCTTCATTTAGCATCAACATTGCCGCAGTGTTACATTTTGCGTGGAGACTGTTTCATTGCTTCATCATTTCTGAAAATTGCTGCATTGTTACCTTTTGCTTTGTATCACAACCTTTCCTTCCCAGGAAACTCTCTTCCACTGGGTGAGAGACCCATCAGAGAATAAAAAATGAAAAACAAAAAACGCCCACAAGCAAATACAGTTTTTCTCTTCTGTTCTTCTTGACTTCATTCGTCTTCCTATTCTCCTCTGTTCTTCTCTCTTTCTGAAGGGATGGCAATTACGACAATGATGATGCACTGGCTTTTCCAGAGTTCTCTTGCGATGATGAATTAGCTCTTATTACAGCTCTGTTTTCCTGAAATATGTTTTTTTTTGTATGAATGACAAAACATCGCAATTTCACGTGAAGAGACGTTTCTGTTTACACTGAGTGCATATAATAGAGCCCATGAAATTTAATTACATAGCAGCTCAACTCGGTCGTCGTTCGATATCCTTTTTTCTTTCAACAGCCTACAAAATTCTAGTGGCGTGTCGTTCTGACATGTCAAGCTTGGATTTCATTTTATTGAATATCTCTGATCTTCATTTCTCAATTAGTTTGTAAGAATGATTATTATTAGTTTGTCATCCTTATATCGTATGCATGTCTTTAATGACGTTGTGATTCAAGATGCTGTTTTCGGATTTATATCCAGATCATAATATGCAATCACGACATTTAAGTTAACAATTTAGTGTACGTCCTTGGTTTTTGTACCAGACGATGGCACACTGTTTTATATTCGATCGCGTGTACTGATTACTATTTTGACACAAAAACAATGCCAATTACAAAAAAATGCCGTTTATCTTCAGATAACACTCTTCTCTCTGTCATAAATGAAATCATCGTGAAGCATGAACATTTACCACAGGTAGGGTCTTTTTTTTTTTTTTCTTTTCTTTGTGCATGTCTTCTGACTGTACTATTAGATCAGTCAAGTAGAGCAGTTTTGTGTCTCTGCTCCGAGTTCATAGTGAGGACGCAAATGGAATAAAGATTTACCTCCCCTGTTCCCTTCCTGTGCTGCATCCAGCAACATGGTGGGAACAATTTGATACAGCAAGTTTCGCCTGTGTTCGGACTGCACTGTGAGAACAACTCAGTACCGCAAATCAGATATTACCTATGTTCTGACAACACAACAAGATAAAACAAATAGTCCTTTGAGTGTCATCTGAATGAAATACAATGAAGACTGTTGGGCATTGCAAGTCATTTTTTTCATGTAATATACAATAGAGACTGTCAAGAACTCATAGTCAGTTTCTGCCCCCATTCTCCTTCAAATTATAAGCATGTATCATAGACAGTCTGCTGCAAATTTTCGGACAATAATCATATATACCCAGAGACAGCTTTTTTTTCCCCCCAAAGAACGATTGCCGTGGTCAAAAAAAGGAACTGGGTTTGACTCATTTTCATTTTCATTTTTTTTTTTCCTCCAAGGGACCAAAGTATCCAAACTACGCACTGTGAGCAGCGTGAAGAAACGCACTCCCGATGCCATACAGCCCATGCCTGACTGGCTGAATTCTCAAATGGCACAGTTGGGTTCCAGGCTATTTTAGAGGAGCGGGAAAAAATGCATTTAGAATTCGATTATGGGGGGGCTGTTCTTCTGGAAGACTGGCAGAGTGCTGCTTAACAAATGCTGTAGAGGGCACTTCCCTCCCCGGACATTGCCTCAAGAGCACTTGCACGCGCACTGTCGTGAAAATAAGATGCTTCGCCAGAACGGTTTTTGGGTCTGCTGTTGGCTATTGGGAAACGGGCTTTCTTGGTGAATGCGGTCATTCTTTGAAAAGTACTTGAGCGGGAAGAAAAGCCCACCTCAGCACTTGTAGATGACTCTGTTGTAGATTGTCTTGATTTTTATGGGTACAAGTGCCGTCGCTCGAATTTGATTTCACCGGCCATTCTATCCTTGCTCAGAAACTCTGGAATAAGGTATCCTGTTAAATGACTGAACTGTTTGTCGCCCCGTGGAGGGATTACGGGTGGGTGTTGGGGGAGGGGGCAGGGTGTAGGAGAGGGGAACGCAGAATTTGTTAAGAAATAAAGATGGAAGTGGCCGCAGCAAGGACTAGGCTGCTTCCACGTTCATTTTAGGGAAAAGGCTATGAACAGGAATGGGACAAAGTATTTTCAAAACACTCAACAATACACAAAAGACAGAAGCAAGCTGCAGTGCCGAAGAAAAAAAAAAAAAAAACCAGACAAACAATGTAACGACTACTACATTGTTCTGGCACTTCATAGGGGAAACATACAACAATAATTTCAATGTCATGTATTATGCACAGACAATGTAACAATACTCCTGTGTATTGTCCACCTTGCCGCGCGCATGGCTTCATTTAGCATCAACATTGCCGCAGTGTTACATTTTGCGTGGAGACTGTTTCATTGCTTCATCATTTCTGAAAATTGCTGCATTGTTACCTTTTGCTTTGTATCACAACCTTTCCTTCCCAGGAAACTCTCTTCCACTGGGTGAGACCCATCAGAGAATAAAAAATGAAAAACAAAAAACGCCCACAAGCAAATACAGTTTTTTCTCTTCTGTTCTTCTTGACTTCATTCGTCTTCCTATTCTCCTCTGTTCTTCTCTCTTTCTGAAGGGATGGCAATTACGACAATGATGATGCACTGGCTTTTCCAGATTTCTCTTGCGATGATGAATTAGCTCTTATTACAGCTCTGTTTTCCTGAAATATGTTTTTTGCATGAATGACAAAACATCGCAATTTCACGTGAAGAGACGTTTCTGTTTACACTGAGTGCATATAATAGAGCCCATGAAATTTAATTACATAGCAGCTCAACTCGGTCGTTCGATATCCTTTTTTCTTTCAACAGCCTACAAAATTCTAGTGGCGTGTCGTTCTGACATGTCAAGCTTGTATTTCATTTTATTTGAATATCTCTGATCTTCATTTCTCAATTAGTTTGTAAGAATGATTATTAGTTTGTCATCCTTATATCGTATGCATGTCTTTAATGACGTTGTGATTCAAAATGCTGTTTTCGGATTTACATCCAGATCATAATATGCAATCACGACATTTAAGTTAACAATTTAGTGTACGTCCTTGGTTTTGTACCAGACGATGGCACACTGTTTTATATTCGATCGCGTGTACTGATTACTATTTTGACACAAAAACAATGCCAATTACAAAAAAAATGCCGTTTATCTTCAGATAACACTCTTCTCTGTCATAAATGAAATCATCGTGTGAAGCATGAACATTTACCACAGGTAGGGTCTTTTTTTTTTCTTTTCTTTTTTTCTTTGTGCATGTCTTCTGACTGTACTATTAGATCAGTCAAGTAGAGCAGTTTTGTGTCTCTGCTCCGAGTTCATAGTGAGTTCGCAAATGGAATAAAGATTTACCTCCCCTGTTCCCTACCTGTGCTGCATCCAGCAACATGGTGGGAACAATTTGATACAGCAAGTTTCGCCTGTGTTCGGACTGCACTGTGAGAACAACTCAGTACCGCAAATCAGATATTACCTATGTTCTGACAACACAACAAGATAAAACAAATAGTCCTTTGAGTGTCATCTGAATGAAATACAACGAAGACTGTTGGGCATTGCAAGTCATTTTTTTCCATGTAATATACAAAAGAGACTGTCAAGAACTCATAGTCAGTTTCTGCCCCCATTCTCCTTCAAATTATAAGCATGTATTCATAGACAGTCTGCTGCAAATTTTCGGACAATAATCATATATACCCAGAGACAGCTTTTTTTTTCCCCCCAAAGAACGATTGCCGTGGTCAAAAAAAGGAACTGGTTTGACTCATTTTCATTTTCATTTTTTTTTTTCTTCCAAGGGACCAAAGTATCCAAACTACGCACTGTGAGAAGCGTGAAGAAACGCACCTCCCGATGCCATACAGCCCATGCCTGACTGGCTGAATTCTCAAATGGCACAGTTGGGTTCCAGGCTATTTTAGAGGGAGCGGGAAAAAAAAAATTTAGAATTCGATTATGGGCGGGCTGTTCTTCTGGAAGACTGGCAGAGTGCTGCTTAACAAATGCTGTAGAGGGCACTTCCCTCCCCGGACATTGCCTCAAGAGCACTTGCACACGCGCACTGTCGTGAAAATAAGATGCTTCGCCAGAACGGTTTTTGGGTCTGCTGTTGGCTATTGGGAAACGGGCTTTCTTGGAGAATGCGGTCATTCTTTGAAAAGTACTTAAGCGGGAACAACAGCCCACCTCAGCACTTGTAGATGACTCTGTTGTAGATTGTCTTGATTTTTATTTGTAAAAAGTGTCGTCACTCGAATTGGATTTCACCGCCATTCTATTCTCTCGCTCAAAGAGTTTTGAATAAAGGTTTCTTGTTAAATGACTGCATTGTTTGTTGCTCAGCTGAGGAGTCGGCTGGGGGTGGGGTGGGGTGGGGGGGGGATGGGGGTGGGGGGCAGAACCTGTTGGAAATAAAGATTGGCAGTGACCGCAGCAAGGAAGAGATATGTTCGTCCAATGGATACATTTTAGAGTTTTTCAGAGAGAGAGAGAGAGAGAGACGAGAGAGAGGAGAGAGAGAGGACAGACAGACAGACAGAGACAGAGACAGGAGAGAGAGCAGACAGAGACAGAGAGAGAGAGAGACAGAGAGACAGAGAGAGAGAGAGAGGAGACAGGAGAGAGAGAGAGAGAGAGAGAGAGAGGAGAGAGAGAGCGGAGTGAGTGAGTGAGAGAGAGAGAGGAAACCACGGGAGGATGAGGAGAGAGAGGGAGAACAGAGCGGGTGGGGGAGACAGAGAGAGGAGAGAGGGAGAGAGAGAGGAGAGCAAGGGAGGAGAGAGAGGAGGGGAAGAGAGAGAGAGTGGAGAGAGAGAAGGGAGAAGAGGAAGAGAGAGGATAGTGGAGGGAACAAACAGAGAGGATCAGAGCCAGAGAGGACAGACATACAGACGATAGATGCATTCGAGATGAGATCGAGAGGACAGAGAGAGGAGAGAGAGAGAGAGTGAGTGAGAACAGGATGAGGAAAGGGAGAAATATTTGACTTTTGTGATAGACAATGACCAAGAAACAATATACATATCATAAATCACTTATTGTGTATACAAAGTAAAAAGAAAAAAAAAAAAATGTGTCAGGCCAAATATACATACCACACACACAAATCCAAATATCATATTATTGTATATACAATGAAAAAAGACAGAAGAAAGGCAGTAGTATATACATACATATAGACAGATATAGACACATACATACAATACATACATACATACATACCATACATACATACATACATACATACATACATACATACACATACTACGAGATAGAGAAGAAAGAAAAAGATCGATAGATAGTAGATAGATAATTAGATGGACAGATACACACATACATACGTACGTACATACATACGTACGTACGTACATACACACATACATATGTACATACATACATACATACATACATACATACATACATGTATACAACATACACACATACATACATGCATACATACATACATTTTTGTATTGTTTCGAGAATGATATGAAAAAGGGAAATGAACATGAAGGTTTACTGTTATAGATTGGAATTAAACCCCCCAGAAAAGACTGGACAAGAACGGTCACGGGACAAAGTGCTAAGGTACCTTTGGAATCGAATGTATAATTCAAACATTGGACAATAATGTATAGACCAAGACAGGAAAAAGGGACATTTAAACTCATGTGATTGCTTTGAACAGATGGTAGGGACGTGTAGACGAAGGGCAGGGGGGAGGTGGAGTGACAACTGGGGCGCGGGGGGGGGGGGGGGGGGGGGGGGGGGGGGGGGGGGGGGGGGGGGGGGGGGGGGGGGGGGGGGGGATTAAAAGGAATAAACTGTTCTGACGTTCTTTCTATCAGTTTCAGTTCTTTTGTTCTAATTCCAAAACAGGCACCGACAGACAAAACAAACACTCAGTCAAACAAACACACACGCGCGCGCAGCTGCCATGGTATAGTGATTAGTGTCGCGGATTCCCGCCTGAGGGGGTCGAGGGTTCGTTTTCCATCAGAACCATTTATTTGTGGGATCTTTCCCAGAGCTGAGCTGAGTTTGCTGCTCTCGACTCTCTCTCTCTCTCTCTCTCTCTCTCTCTCTCTCTCTCTCTCTCTCTCTCTCTCTCTCTCTCTCTCTCTCTCTCTCTCTCTCTCTCTCTCTCTCTCACACACACACACACACACACACACACACACACACACACACACACACACACATACACACGCAAATACACATGCACACGCACACTTCTAATATCACCAATGGTGAAAAGACGTAAATTAAAGAAAACACGCACGCACATACACACAAAAGCACACACACATGCACACACGCACGCTTATGGCGACTAGCACACTGCAGACATACATGGAGAGAGAGAGAGAGAGAGAGAGAGAGAGAGAGAGAGAGAGAGAGAGAGAGAGAGAGAGACAGAGACAGAGAGAGAGAGAGACAGAGACAGACAGACAGACGAGAGAGAGAGAGAGAGAGGAGAGAGAGAGAGAGAGAGAGAGACAGACAGACAGACAGACAGACAGACAGACAGACGGACAGACAGACAGACAGAGACAGAGAGAGAGGAGTGGTTTGGTGCTGAAGCGAAAGGGGTGTGGGGGTGTGGGGGTGGGGTGGAAGGGGACAGAATCAAGCAGGAGAAAGTACAGCGCTGGCACTCCACTGCCTAACTGCACGCAGCGCTTCTTTTAGTTTTTGCTGGTTTGTTTATTTTCCATCCAATGGCATCATCATGTGTTTTTCCAGTGAAACTGACACGTCATTTCCGGGTCCAAATGAAACTTGGCTGTATCTCTAGTTCTGTATCTTTGAGAGTTACAAGAACGCATTTTTTTTTTCTTCTTTTCTTTTTTCGTGATCATCTTTCTTTCCAGGAAATATAGAACGAAACACACGGCAACGTTCATTATCAATTCTGGCAAGACCGATAACCCGTTCCAGGCTCACAACATTCAAATGTAATGTTACATCAACATCCCCCATCGACGCATACACGTATCCATATCCACAGCTGAAATACAAGATAAAAACATTGGGCTTGATTGGACAAACAAAACAAAACAAAAACCCAAAAGAAGAAGAAAGAAAAAGAAAAAAGGAATGATGACCGCGTTTTGACCTTCAGGGTGTAAACAAGCTCGACAAACCGAAGTGACAAATACATACAGAGAGAGCTGTTCCCCGAAGAGAACACTTGCTTTATTGGTGAGCGGGAAGCGAGACGTGAGTTATCTTTCTTGATTTTGATCATATGACGACTAGGCTTGCAACAGAGAGAAAGAGATGGATGCTTTCGAGGAGACACAAAGAGGGCCAGCGCTGGGTGTGTGTGATAAAGGGGATTGGAGAAAAAGCGGATGGATAAAATAACAAACAAAAAAACCCCAAACAAACAAAGAATAGACAGCATTTGGGGAAAGAGGATGATGATGTCTGGCAGATACAGAGGTAAAGAAAATTGGATAAAACGTATGATAAAATGTGACGATCAGGATTACAGCAGACAGGACGAGGTGAATACAACGGTAAACAACACTGGGTAAAAAGGAAAGATGTATGGGACGATCAGGAATAGGCTGGAGAAGAAAAGGTGGACACAACAGGAAACAACATTAGAAAAAAAAAAAATAAACGATGAACAGGGCGATTCGAATTAGACTGAAGAGAAAACTGTTGATAGAAGGATAAACAGCTTTGAAAGAAAGCTTATTCTTTGTGGCGATTGGCATTGGAATGGGAAGGAAAAGATGAAAACGAGAGTGAAGAACATTGAAAGAAAACATACGCTTTGTGGCGATTAGCATTAGAATGAAGAGGAAAAGGATGGATACAGGAGTGAACAACATTGGAAAGAAAGCATAGTACATATGTGACAATTCGAACAATAGTGGAGAGGAAAGGGGATGAATACAAGGGGAGACAAACTTGGGGGAAGGTGCTAGAGGTATGATTATGACAACTGGAATTTGAGTGGACAGTGAGAAGTGGCTACAAGGATAAACGAATTTAGAAGGAAATGAACGATGTATCTAAACGATTTGGATTACAAAAAGTAAGAGTAAACAGAATGGGGAAGAACGCATATCATGTATCTGACCTATTAGAACTGAATGGGAACGAACAGATGAAAACAAGAGGTATAAAGGAGAAGAAGACGTAGAATACAGCCTCCAAGGAAACAAGATCACTGCATTACAATCTGTGTGTGTCATGTGTCTTTTTTGGTTGCTCTTCTCGTTTCATTTCATTGTGAACGAACGAATGAGGATGTATAACCACACTGTTTCGTGTGTGTGTGTTTGTGTGTGTGTGTGTGTGTCACGCGTGCGTGCGTGCGTGCGTGTGTGTGTGTGTGTGTGTGTGTGTGTGTGTGTGTGTGTGTGTGTGTGCACGCGCACGCGCGCGTGCGTATGTGTGTGCGTGTGTGTTTGCGCGCACTCGCATTAAACACCATGTACAGAGTTGTTTTCGACGAGTTGGCACCTCTGATGTGTTCCTTCGCGGCGGTCGGCCGGGCCAGAATCGACGTGAACTGATTTGAAATGGCCAATCGAATGAAAGTTTTTCATCTCTCCCTCGTCCTCCTCTTCATTGTTCGTATGTTGGTGGCTCAGCTTTAAGATATATTATGCTGGCCTAATTTACCTATGAGCTAAATCAAAGAGGAGAACAATTTGTGCATTGTTCTCCCTTCACACACACACACACACACACACACACACACACACACACACACACACAGACAGACAGACAGACAGACAGAGACAGACAGACAGACAGACAGACAGACAGACAGACAGGTATACGTTGAAACTTTTGACCCTCCAGCATTTATTCCTCAGTATGATAATGCATCCCACATTGGACATTGATCGTCACGGCATGGAACAGCTCCCCCGACATTCTTCATTGAGGGGGAAAATGGTATCTCTACGCTAAAGCGTTTGGACATGTGTGATGACCACTGACCCCCAGTGCCACGTCATGACGGACAGCACAAATGAGATATGAAGCGAGAAATGGGACGGTCTGGACAGCCACACCGTAAGGTCTCCAGCCTATGTCCTCTCCCATTAGCCATGCCGGCAGATGATAAGGTGTGACTGGGTGTGTTGAGTGTGCAATCCCGTGCTCACTTTCACCACTCTGTCTGCTCGTCTGTCTGTCTCGTCTGTCTGTCCGTCTTTGTCTCCGTATGTCTGTCTGTCTGTCTGTCTGTCTGTCTGTCTGTCTCTCTGTCTCTCTCTCTCTCTCTCTCTCTCTCCACTCCATGCTTTTTCTCTCACACACACACACACACACACACACACACACACACACACACACACACACACACACACACACATACGTGCGTGCGTGCGTGCGCTCCCACACAAATGCGAATATTCTTATGAATGTGTGTGGTATGCTATATTAATATACACATAATCGACTCTAAAAATAAAGGCCTCACATATTCCTGTTTGAAGACAACTTAACTCAAACATGAAGCACTGAATGCTGTGATGACGCCGCACACAGTGCTGGATCAAACATTTGGTTTGATCAAATCAGGCCAACTCTTCAGTATTCAGTTTCCCGTAACTGATATTTTTCAGCTCTTTAGAAGTATTGTTTTTAGCTGTATCACCTTGAGAGAAACAACCAAAAATAATGAAATAATCTGAAAGAAGAGACAAAGTACATTTAAAAAGAGAATCTCTCTCTCTCTCTCTCTCTCTCTCTCTCTCTCTCTCTCTCTCTCTCTCTCTCTCTCATTAAAAGAATTGTGACGCAACCTTTTAAATAATTTTCAATGTCTACCAAACAGAAATGAAATCGTGAGTCTTGATTATTATTGTAGAATTGAAAACTATCCAGATAAATGACTTCTTCTTTAAAATTGAGAATCAGGTTTTCAGGTTGTTTTATTTTCCTTTCTACGGATCAGTGAAAGAGCTAACAGCCCAAACTTTCATGAAGACACACCCCATTCCTCCTCTCTTTGAACTGCTCCAATAAATATGCAAGTGTCCGTGCCTATAAACCACGAAATTGTCTGGGCTGTTACATTACAGATGCTGAGGATAACAAGTGACAGGTCACAAATCAACAGAAGCGATCAGACTGGCTTGGTGGATATAAAGCAGGCTTGGCAAAACCCCTTGGCTAAACTCGCCAATGACCCCGCCAGCTTAGACCATCCAAGAGCTTGTGCAACGGCCAATAAATATGCATTTGCACACACGGCCAATGATGAGCACGGAGATCTTGGCAGCTGCGCGGAAGGCATAGAAATAGGTGACAATGACAAGCGTTCCCTCCACTTGCCCTGAGAGCTAATGAGCTGCCAATGACATTTGACCCACATTGGCGAGACGTGTAACACACAGGGTCCTCCGCCACGAACAGATAGTTCTGCTTCGGCGTAATAATACATCCAAATGCGATTGGTTTACATACGTTGAGGTTCTCTGCCGCTGTTTTCATGGCAGTTTGTGCAGATTTCTGGCCACTGGTTGGACAAATCAACAACGATGTTGAACGAGGAATGTGGCTTAATCAGCGTTTTTTTTCATCCGCTGGCTACAGTCTTGATTAATCTTTTGTAGTTGATAGGTAGCATGCAGATGATTAAAAACCTAACTGTCCTGCTCACCCCCGTGGTCGTTGATTTTTTTTTTTTTTTTTTTTTTTTTTGTAATCACTACTAACAGTGTTGCAGAACAGGTTTATGCTATGTACGTAAGGTGTAATGATTGAAATAAACGGTTTTTTTTTTTGTTTGTTTGTTGTTTTTTGCTTTTTGATGAATAGGATGTCCTTTTAATGACTGTAAAGCATCTGACGGCATCTGTCAAGCATCTGATGGCATTGAATACTCTCTCTCTCTCTCTCTCTCTCTCTCTCTCTCTCTCTCTCTCTCTCTCTCTCTCTCTCTCCAGACGATGTGTCAGCTTTAACAATACTCGGAGCGAAATTATTGACCAGGTGGAATCCTATCTTGTCCCTTGTATACATTGCTTTGTTTCAGAGCCAGATAAAGCTATTACCTTTCTCGGGTTAAAAAATAAAATGCTAGTGTGAAAGGTATAGCAGCTGGTCACGTTCTCCCCGTTACGAATAGTAATCAGTTTCATGTCACTTAACTGTTCTAATTAATTTTGATTTGGTCTCTTACGAAGAAAGTGAGCATGGGGGTTACTGGCATTTATGCACTTGTTCCCTACCCCCCACTCCCACCCCATCTCCCACACCCCTTCAAGACGGAAACAACCCATCTTCTACCAGCTAATTCTATCCTTGCTCGTAAAATATACTCTACAAGCAAAGTCCTTCCTAACTCAGTGAATAAGACGCTCGTGTGTGAAATGAAGTCTTGCTCAAACTGGACGATCAGATGTAATAGAAATTGTCTCTAGGGTGCATGACTTCCCCAAAGAACACCAGTTTCATTTCTCTGATGGATGTAACTCACTTCGGCCCTACTCCCCCCCCCCCCCCCTCCCCTCCTCCTCCTCTTTCCGTCTTCAACCCTTCTCACCCCCCCTCCCTACCCACGCCCAAAAATAGTAATAAGATGCACATGTGTGGAATTGAATTTCAAGAAAAGGATTGGCTCAATTTACCAGAGGCAATGCAGCAGCATGTCTTCACGGGAGCATCTTCATGATTAAAGACAGGACGTTTTCTGGCATTGGCAATCTTCAATTCGTCTTGTGTGATTACATGTTGTATATACTGCCATGTTTATGAGTCTGTCTTTCCTTATGTTTATAGCCCGCGTTTCCTGATGTTTATTGTATCAGTTCATTGTTTATAACACATATCTTTACATAACGAATCTCCAAAATCAAAGTGAAAAAAATAATTTCCTGGAATGAGTTAACCAGAGAAGAGAGAAATAGTGACAGAAAACTACTCTCTCTCTCTCTCTCTCTCTCTCTCTCTCTCTCTCTCTCTCTCTTTTTGCTCACTTGCTTGCTCGCTCGCTTGCTGATTTGCTATTACCACCACACCCATATACAAATGCCCAATAGGAAGGCATAAGAGATACTGGCTATCCCAATTTTGTTTCTTTGGTTGCAAAGTCCTAAAACGTAAGAGTGCGAGCAGCGTAGTCAGTATGTGAGAAAATACGAAAAATAGCATCTTTCTTCTTTGGTTAATGCTGAAGGCCGAGTAGTGTGTGTTGAAAATTACCACCGAAAGACGAAAGTGGGAAGGGGAGGAGCAGCTATCTACAGGTTTCACTTGACTAGGCAATTATCAGGAGCCGGCGGTGGGGAAATGGTGGAAACCCTTCACCAGCTGGCCGTCTGTCCCCTTGCTGCGTGTCTCCGTTATTCCTTCTCCATTGACTCCTGACAACGTGGTGCACGGCCCACAGAATGAGGCACAGGCCTTGCCAGGCTTCGGGATAGTCACCCCGTGGAATTAACACGGGCTATAGCATTAACTGCTCTGTAAATGAGCTCCGAAGATTCCCCCCACTCTGAAGGAGAGAGAGAGAGAGAGAGAGAGAGAGAGAGAGAGAGAGAGAGAGAGAGAGAGAGAGAGATCAGTCAGAAGGTAAGCCATCAGCACTGAGCCAGTAGGGAATATGTGTGCAAGCATGCAATATGCAGAACCTGGTCTGAAAGTTAGACACATGGTGTGAAATCCATTAAAACTTGCTTTGTGTCTTTTGTCCAGCTCAGAAACAGAACTTTTAGTGGACAAAACACGATCTGTGTTATATTGTAGAACAAGTGAAACAGAACATCAAATCATCGTGCGATGACACTGCTCATGGTTGTGAATTATAATCAACCTGCCAGGTTTACCGCATGTCCCTAAGATTCAATATTTTGCTGATACACACACAATGTTTATACAACTGACACTGTTTTTTTTTTTTTAATACCAGCGAATCACACAATGATGTCCCACCCATAATCCTCTCTCTCTCTCTGTCTCTGTCTGTCTCTGTCTGTCTGTCTGTCTCTCTCTCTCTCTCTCTCTCTCTCTCTCTCTCTCTCTCTCTCTCTCTCTCTCTCTCTGTGTGTGTGTGTGTGTGTGTGTGTGTGTGTGTGTGTGTGTGTGTGTGTGTGTGTGTGTGTGTGTGTGTGTGTGTGTGTGTGTCGTGTGTGTGTGCGTGTGTGTGTGATGTAGAAGAGGTATTTAACGATTGCATACACATGGGATTAAGGTATTAGAAAATTTTCACAGGGGGTCAAAGAATCCACACCCCATGAACGCAAATGATTGCCACCTACTCGTCTGACCACGAGGGTATCATTTGTTTTGTACCTAAATCAAATAGTTACGCTTTGGATACAGCTGTACTGGCATCAGTAGTAACTATGCAGGTATCTAGAAGAACATTCTCTCTTGATTCGCACATCATTCCTTAGATCATAGGACACGAGTGAAACACACATCTGCGTTGGAAGAAATGATAGCATGTTTATTGTCTAAGAACACACACACACACACACACACACACACACACACACACACACACACTTGCGCGCGCGCGCGCATACACACACACACACACACACACACACACACACACACACACAGAGAGAGAGAGAGAGAGAGAGAGAGAGAGAGAGAGAGAGAGAGAGAGAGGTTAAACTGACATCAGCTTTTAAAGTTCAACTCATGTATAACGCATTTGGACAAATACGATGAAAAATGATCCTAAGGTCTCACCAAGATGGATAGCACACACAGTTAGATACAAAGCCATAAACAGGACTGCCTGGTTATCTCTACACTATTCAGCATCAGCCTATGTTGTCATTTATCAGTCAGGCCTGTAGAAGACAGATGTCTGTGATGTGTTTGAGCTGTGTGGTCCCCATGATCACATTTATTCCAATCAATTTACTCACTCTCATTTGGGACATGCTTGAGCCCCCCTTTGTCACCCCCTCCCCTATCTTGCTTCTCCTCCCTTTCTCCCCCTCCTCTGCCCCCAGCCCCAAACACAAATATGCAGATGTAAGTAATATACTTTTTTTTTTTATCACAGACATAATCATATTCTGGAGGATATAAATTTCATTATGAAAGAAGGTTAACTCAAATATGAAGCATGGTCAAATGTGAGGATGGTACATGCAATTTTCTATCAACCTGATTCTGTTATTTTGCCAGAACCATTTTTAAGCTTACTTTCTCTAAATTAAAACTCTTTCCATGAACAAACCACTAGAAAATAAGGTAGAAGAGATCATGTCTGTTACGTTTATGAAAAACATGAAAATCCCAGACAGCTGCTGAACAGATTGGTTTATCAATACTGACTAATCAATATTTGTATGGTGCTTACTTTGTCTGAAAGAAACAACCGAAGAATGAAGAAATCTAACGGAGCAATACTGTACATTTGAAAACTTAAGAATGAAACGTATATATGTGTATACAAAGAACACACACGATTTTTGTTCTGATTATTGTGGTATCTGTACAGCACATATAAAACCTGTGTATTGATTATTACAAAAACGAGAATGCGAATACCCAGATCGGTTTCTGTCTTTTAAATTTAGACAAATATTGCCATTTCCTTTTGCTTACATTTCATTATGACCCCTGAAGTAGCCAGCAGCCTGCAATCTAATGAATATACATTCCAGTTTGGTCTTCCCCTCCCTCCCTTTTCTCGGCTGGTTGGTTTCTTCTTTTTTTATTTCCTGTTTGACAAGAGTTGCTGTTGTAAATATGCGAGCGCACGCGTAAAATAGCCATAAAATGGTTTGGGCTTTTACATGATGCAAGCCAGGGATAAAGCAGAAACACGCTGTAAATCCATAGAAGTAATCATGCCAGCCTGGAAGACATAAAGCAGGACTGGCTAAGTGTCTTGGCTAGACAAGGTGTTGACTCCGTCAGCCCAGCCCATCCTAATCTCGCGCACCACGTTATGAATATTCAAACCCAGATGGTCCATGGTTGCTGGAGGGATCTTCTTTCCTGAGCAGAAAGCGTAGAAAAAGGGTGACAATGATACCCAGTCCTACCACTTTCTGTCTCGGCTAATGTGGCGCCAGCAACCTTTGATTCACAGTGGCAGGCTGTTCTACACAAATAGTTCCCTTCTTCTTTCTTCTTCTTCTTCTTCTTCTTCTTCTTCTTCTTCTTCTTCTTCCTTTTTCTTCTTCTTCTTCTTCTTCTTCTTTTCTTCTTTTTCTTTCTTTCTTCTTCTTCTTTCTTCTTCTGCTTTCTTGCTTTCGTTGAGTGCCCACTAAAGATTCTGACACTACAAATCGGGGTTTCCGGATTTAACAATTTGTTGAAATGCTGCCTGGATCATCATGTTATAGTGTGTTAGAACAGGGGCAAAAAAAAAAAAAAAGGGGGGGGGGGGGGGGGGTTGGGCACCCGCTATTTTTTTAGGCCTCTACGTGGAGTGGAAGGAGAGGTGGGGGGGGGGGGCGTAGGAAGACCTTACTGTGAAGTGGGTGGGGCGGACTAAGGTGAGGAAGAGGGGGTAGGTGGGGGGAGGGGGGGGATAGGAGAGGAGAGCAGGAGAGGGGAGAGGAGCAGGGAGGGGGAGGAGGTTAAATCCAGGATTTTGAAGTCCTCCAGCGAGGCTGATGCCACTGCCTCACCTGGAAGGTCGTTCCACGCTCTCCCAGGGCGCGGAGAGAAACTGTTCTGTCTGTAGTTCCTGTAGTGGGATTCTATTTGGTACTGCAGCTCATGGGAGTTTCTGGTGTTGTACTGGTAACTGTAACGCAGAGAGGTGTGCGCAGAGTCGATTTTGATGTCACCATGGTGGAACTTGTAGAAGTAGCCGACCTGATTTGCTGACGTCGCTGTTCTAAAGGAGCCCAGTGCAGCACTTACGCTGGACGTCTGGTGGCAGCGATTGACAACCCAGAGCGCCGCACTTCATTGGATCTTTTCAGTGCCATCTTGTCACCTTCTTCATGGGGATCCCACACCTGGAAGGCATCCTCCCAGGCTCGGACCCACCAGGGCTTTGTAGGCTTTCCCTTTGGTTTTAATCGAGCATATCTTCAGGTTTCTCTTCACAAAGCCGAGATTCTTAGAAGCTTTGCTGATAACGTTGTTGTCTTCTCTCTCTCTCTCTCTCTCTCTCTCTCTCTCTCTCTCTCTCTCTCTCTCTCTTAGTCGCTAGCCATACTTAGTCCCTTAACGGGGCAAGGGCCGGATGAAAAAAAGCATGTGATTGCTTATCTGTTACCCTTGGAAATAAAGATCATCATCATCTCTCTCTCTCTCTCTCTCTCTCTCTCTCTCTCTCTCTCTCTCTTGCTCTTTGCGTTTCTTTTGTTTTACAGGAAGCAGGAAACACAGTACTTTATTCGAGAGACAGTTAACGCCATTGGATCCACGAGTGTCCATAGCATATTACATCCAGTTCCGATTTTATGGTCATTTGTTAATTCTTTTATGTCTTGAAACTAACACAAAGAGGGGGCATACAATTGCCACCCTTCACTGAAATGAACCTTGTTTAAGCAGCCAATTTTCTCCTCACGCATGAAATATACTTTTACAATCAAAGTAATAATTCAGCGAATAACAGGTCTGTATAAAATACAGTCTTGTGTAAGTGGGCAACAAGAGGTAGTGGACATTGTGTCTGGGGTGCAATAATTTTAGATGGGAACAATCATTCTAGGCCATTTTGGAGAGGCATGCATATTCTGCCCATCCTTTCCCCTCTTCCTTCATTGTAACTCCACAACCAGCTCCCCCACCCCACCCCCCTACGCACCTCCACTTTTCTGTCCCCTAACATAAAGAACAAAGTACAAGAAGGCAAGTGCATTTGTATAATTAAATTACAAAAATGGACTGGACTTTGCATGGCTGGAAAAGAAATGGTTAATTTACTGGAGATGTAGGGGCTACATGTTCACAGGACATCCCAAGACGATGCTTCAAGATGCATTTTGTGACACTTGCGTCTTCCATTTACCAGTTTTTAATAGTGCATTTCGTGCTATTTCACCCTCCTGTTCATTATTGTGCCCTATCATGCACATTCTGGCATTTACGATATTCAGTTTGAGATTTTGCTTCATCATGCGTTTTGCTTGTGAAAACCGGAACTTTTTAATCCATAAGATTTCGTGGACAGCATTATCCAGATAGAAGAGAAAAGAAAAGAAAGAAAGAAAAAGGGTCATCTCTCTCTTTCCGTTTCTGTCACTGTCTCTGTCTGTCTGCCTGTCTGTCTGTCTGTCTGTCTGTCCATCTGTCTGTCTGTCTGTCTGTCTGTCTGTCTGTCTCTCTCTCTCTCTCTCTCTCTCTCTCTCTTGATATCCTAAAAACAAGTATCCCTTGCAAAGGCATAGCGAAAACATTTTCTTACTTTGTGGCCATCAGTTACAGTTTGCTAAAATTATCATAGTATGTACGTATGCGAGAAAATAAAGTGGTGAGTATTTAGGTGCAAAAAAGCAAAAGCTTTTTTTTTTTTCTTTTCGGTTCATGGTGAAACAAGCTGGGCTGTGTGCTGAAAATACCGCCGAAAGACGACGACTGGTGTGAAAGTGGGAAGGGGAGGAGCAGCTATCTACAGGTTTCACTTGACTAGGCAATTATCAGGAGCCGGCGGTGGGGAAATGGTGGAAACCCTTCACCAGCTGGCCGCCTGTCCCCTTGCTGCGTGTCTCCCGTTATTCCTTCTCCATTGACTCCTGACAACGTGGTGCACGGCCCACAGAATGAGGCACAGGCCTTGCCAGGCTTCGGGATAGTCACCCTGTGGAATTAACACGGGCTATGACATTAACTGCTCTGTAAATGAGCTCCCAGGATTCCCCCCACTTTGAAGGAGAGAGAGAGAGAGAGAGAGAGAGAGAGAGAGAGAGAGAGAGAGAGAGAGAGAGAGAGAGAGACACAGACAGACAGACAGACAGACAGAGACAGAGAGAGAGATCTGATGAATCAGCATGTGAGCTGATAAAGCAAACAGCGTTTCAACCTGTGTAGCACTATGTGTGCAATTACGTCATATGCAGACGAACCTGGTCAAGAGAATTTGATACATGGTGTGAAATGCATGAAATCCTCGTTAGTCTCTTCGGTTGAGCTGAAGAATGCAAAACCAAGTAAACAAAAAATAAAGTCATATTTAAGGAGAGAGTTCAGTCTGCTCCTATTTACCGTTCCTCTCCCTCTAGAAAAATGTTGTCTTGGCCGCCGTTTACGTTTAGCAGCACAGGACAATGTGCATATGAAGCGTGTTTGACCAACACAGACGCTTCCCTTTGGTAAGAAGAGCACACAATTACTAACAATGATTATGATAATGATGATAAAAAATGAGGAGGAGGAAGAGAAGGCGGGAAGCAACAGCAACCACAACAGCAACAGCAACGACAACAGGAACAACAACTATAAAATAATAATAATAATAATAATAATTCCCTTAGTCTTTTATTTCTCTTTCAGCAGTAGCAGAATACGTGTAGGACACACCCTTCCTCTCTTCTTTCCTTTGCTAAGAAAAGATGAAACAAAAATATATAAAGAAAAACTCTCTCTTCCAATGAAATGAAATAAATTTCTTTTTAAAAGCTGATGAAAAAAACCCTCTCTCTCGCACATTTTCCCCTGAGCAAAAAACACCATTGTATATGCGGAGTTTGATATCGATCTACACCTTAAAATACCGTTTGTCTTGTGAAATGAAAACAAGGAAAGTGCTCCAGGGGGGATGGACACGCACGTTGTGTTATACAATGAAACAAAAACATTCAAAGTTTTTAGTGGCATGTCCTGAACGCAAGAAATGAATGTTTTCATTGCAAGCCACGATCTCACTTGTCGTGGCTGTGTGTATATGCCTGGGGCCAGTCTCAATGTAGTATTCCAACAATATTAAAAACAGGCGAAAACAAATACTAACAGTTCTCAAGGTGTAGCATTCCAACAATGTTATAAACAGGTGAAAATTAATATTAACTCAGGGTTTTTTTTTTATATGATAATCTAATACTGCGTGATGGAATGACACCACTGACGTCACTGAATGGTACTAGGCCCACAGAGCTTTTCTCACCACATGACGAAAGAGATTCAATATTTCCCTGACACTAAAGAACACAGGCTGCTGATTTCTTAAAACCTATGAACAAGACAATACAATCCACTTATTCCACAATCAAGCCCCCCCTCCCCCCCTCCCCCCCCCCCCCTCTCCCCCCTCTCTCTCTCTCTCTCTCTCTCTCTCTCTCTCTCTCTCTCTCTCTCTCTCTCTCTCTCTCTCTTGAGAAAGTGAAAGAGATGTTAAATGCCAGGAGGCACACTCTAGGGCTTTAAAATATCTGCAGACGTCTTAGAAGTCACCCTTTCCTCCTCCCCCCATCGAGAAGTGTTGCCATCTAAGATGGAAATATTTAGGAATTGTGAATGTACTCATGCATGCTTTTCATTTATTTTACATCATCTCATTTATTATGTATTTTTATTTATTTGTATATCTACCTTTATTTATTTGTATATCTACTTATTCATTGATTGATTGATTGATTGATATACTTATGTATGTGTTTATTTATTTGTATATCTACTTATTCATTGATTGATTGATTGATTTATATACCTATTTACTTATATATATTATTTATTTATCTATTAGATCATATACTAATGTATGCATTTGCTAATACATATATTTATTCCTTTCTTCATCCACTTATTTCAAAACTTGTCACGAAAACACCAGGTCATCACTTTTGAAGAATATCTTCAGTAATAGAGGTTTCTGTGCACCACGTCTCCGCTGAATTAAAAACCTAGCTGCGTTCAACGATGACCCATGAAAAAACGCATCCTGACATAGCGTGCTGCCCTGTGCGTTTCAAAGAATAAATGCACAATTAATTAACTGGAAGCAGAGCGCATCTGTGGCTGTGTCAAGGTGTACTGGAAGGCAGCGGTGGGGGTGGGGGCGAGAGGTGAAGATTGTGGGTCTAAGTTGCCCAGAATATCCCCATCACCCCCATGCGCTCTCTGGCCTCTCAATCTTGTCTGTATAGGGACAGATGTGCACAAAGATCTGTAGTGAAAAGATACCATGTTAAGTTCCGGGAGAGAAGCCCCGAGAGCACGTCAAAAATTTGCATCACATTCTGAGTCTGATGTGCGGGGGAGGTGGGAGGGGGAGGTGGGTGGTGGTCGTGTGGAAGGCGGGTGAGGTGAGGGGGGGGGGGGGTCCATAGTCCCACTGATCAGTATGTTGTACCCGGACCTCACCGGATCTGAAGGGACCGATGGACACGCCGTGTGAAACAGCCACATTAATTATACTTTTTTTTTATCTTTTACAAACTCAATACTGAGAGCCGTGTTCTTTCTGTAGAACGCTTACCTCCTCCTTACTTTCTCTCTTGTCTCCCCTCTCCCCCCCCCCCCCCTACCTCCATGGCTTTCCCCCCTCTCGACCTCCTCCAGGCTTGAAAATTCCTAAGCCACCGCTCCTACACCCACCTACCGACGGTCCTCAAACATGTGACTGATCACAGCTAGGTCTATTTGATGTCCAATACATTCTCCCCTTTCAGACCTCCCCCATTTTGTCATAATTTCCCCAATGGCGACCATCAATTCTGCACTGCTGTGGGGAAGCCAGGAGTGGTGCCAGAGAGCCAGTCTGAAAGCAGAGAGAAGTTGCCACTGTTGCCACGGTGGTCGGCTCCCTCCCTTCCCACCTCCCCATCCTCTGCCTCTTTTATTCCCCTGAGCAGACTTGTGAGTCGTAATCCCTCTCCCTCACGTGGGCTGAGGGCTGGCAGTCCCTAGGGGTAGAACGCAGCTTCCCGTAAGTGCGTTTATTTGGTCTGTCTGCTAACCTATCAAGACGGATTTTCTGGGACGTGTGATGAGAGAGAGAGAGAGAGAGAGAGAGAGAGAGAGAGAGAGAGAGAGAGACGTGCGCGCGCGCGTCCGTGCATATATATATATATATATATATATATATATATATATATATAAGAGAGAGAGAGAGAGAAGAGAGAAGTCTCACCGAGAGAGAGAAAGAGAGAGAGAGAGATAAACAGAAGTCCACCGAATCCTCCCACTCAAAGGACAGCAGGACACAACACAGATATTTGACAGCACAAACTCCATATACAATCGAAACACACCCCTCCTCCCCCCCCCCCCCCCCCCCCCCCTCTCACCACACTCATTCAATCACCGCAGTCAGGAGAAGGGCCTGAAACAAAGTTACCGTCCGGAGACCTCGGGAAGCTACATTATCCCCGGGGGTGTTTCACTGCTGGAGGTCTTTCATGCTGAGGGGTTACACTCAAGAATGCTTCCGAACAAGCTATGCAAACTCTAGGGAAATAGCGTATCCGACGCACGGGGAACCTGTCTATTGTACTCCTCAAATTAGAATACACACACAATAATAAGCACACACCCCTTGACTAAAAAAAAAAAAAAAAAAAAAAAAAAGCAGAAAGAAGTAAAAAAAGAGCCTTCTCCACACACACACACACACACAAAAGTTTCAAACGGAAACGGAGAAAGAAGGCTCCAAGAGGGATTCAAATTACAACCCCCCCCCCCCCCCCCCCCCCCCCCCCCCCCTTCGTCCCATCTGGATTTACGTAACTTTCCGTTTCGAGAGGAGTTCTCTGCGAGGCTGGTTCCAATGGGGAGAATCAACGGAAATCCTGTGGAATGCTTGCCATCAAATGTGAGTGATGAACACTTTGGGACTCACGTCCAGGCCACACCTGGTCAAAACCAAAGTTTTATCTAGCACTTCTAACTGCACCTTGTTAGCAAAGGCCTTCACAAACGAAAACTAGGGAATAGAAAAGACACGGCCTGTGTCAACTGTTTTCCCTTGACACACACACACAATTTTTTCAAACCAGAAAAGTACTGTCCTTTTGATAGTGGGGAGTTGTTTCTTCCCGTGTCGCACGAAAAGAGAATCGAAGCAGAATTGATCTTTACAGTCTGCTCATTTCCTGCTACTTCTCATCCCACACGGAAACACTGCACTCACAGCGAACACGCAGAGCTCACGACGTCCACGTCGCTCCTCCAGGAAACGGTGATGGGAGGATGGGGGTGGGGTGCAGGGAGGAGGGAAGGGGGGGGGGGGGGGGGGGCTAGTTGGAGACGAAAGGGATTATTCCTCTGGCAGAGAGGGAGACAAAGGTGCCAGACCTGGCGCTGGCAAACACAGTTCAGGGCAGGACGAGAAGTCGGGGCTGAAGAAAGTGCAGTCCTGGTTCGTAATTATGATTTTTTTTTTTCACCGAGGATCGGAAGGGAGTAGGGCAGGGGTGAGGGACGGGGAGGGGAGGAGAGAAGTCTGGATCAGAAAACATGTTACAGAAAAAAAATGTCTTTCTTTTAATAAACAATTTTGATAATTTGCACAAAATGGATAAAAGAATGTCAAAGAACACAAACATTTTGAATTGTCGAATACTACAGGCCATTCACACACCGAGCGCTAACCTGAAAACGCCGGTCGGGCAGATGATGACAGTTGCGGAGAGAACGGGTACTGGGCCCTGGAGCAACTTACACACCACTATGGAAGACCTGAGCTTTGACAATCGAGGTGTGCGTCCCGGTTAACCCTTCCCATGGACCAAATGGGGTCTATGCTCAGTCGTACACCCAACCGCGAAAGTCTGTGCAGCAATGCAACAGGAAGTCAAAAGAGCGGGCAACCGGTGTCTGGCAACATGTCTGCTCCACCCGGGGAATGAAAGAAATCGACAGCAATAACATTCAGGTAAGTTGGCAAATGGCTGTAGCTAGAGATTGTGAGAACTATAAGGCCTGCATGTTTATGAGTTTTACCGAAACAACGGCATCGTAGGTTCTATGATGGCGCTAGATAACATCACTTCGAAAAGCAAAAAACAGCGGCCATGCCAGCTCGCTGATTACTGTTACATGAACCACAGGGTTGTTTTAGAAAAGGCTTCAACAGAAGCTCTTTGATAGCTTTGACATTTACATCAGATGGCCAAAGATGAATGTAACAAAAGTTCCCAAATAGCTGCTACATCTATATCAGTTAGCCAGAATCAGCTGTCTGTCAACTGACGAATTTCCATTCCGTGGCCGAATGGTTCCAACGGGAGATCTTTTAATCCACTTTGGACTCAAAGGGTCATGATTTTTCTTTCTTTTCTCTCTTTTTTTTCTTTCTTTCTCTCTTGTTCCCTTTCTTTCTTTCTTTTGGTAAATTTCTTCTATCCTTCCTTCCTTTCTTCCTTCCTTCTTTTCTTTATTTCCCCCACTTTTTGTGTTTTTTTTTCTCTCTTTCTTTCTCTTTCTTTCTATCTATATATACTTTTTCATTTAATCATTTCCAAAAGAAGAAGACCTGATAATCCTCGCGTGAGTCACAACTGCAACACTGAACAGATAATGACCTACTCGACTAAAGTACACGGACAAAATGCGAAGGGTCGTCCGCCAAATGAAAGAACGTGACAGTGTGTCCTGTTCTCAAAACGCCCACAGAATGGTATATAACATGAGAGAACGAAGGTAGGCGTTGCCTCACAACAGAAACACTTAGGGAATGAACGCGGGAGACTGTGTGTTGCTGAGAGGTGGGGTATATAGAAAGGTCGGTGGTTCTTCGATGCATATTCTCCCTAAACAATGACGCCTTTCAAGTGTTTGCGAGAGTGAAATACCAGTTACCTTTACCTGTACTTTTCTTATGACAGTTGAAAAGAGAGAGAGAGAGAGAGAGAGAGAGAGAGAGAGAGAGAGAGAGAGAGAGAATCAGATTTATCAATTAAGTTTTTGATTCGTTAGAGAGGGAGAGAGAGAGAGAGAGACAGAGACAGAGACAGAAACAGAGAATGAGAGAGAGAGAGAGAGATCTTCCTAACATCATCCGTGCCGTTCAGATGCCAGTAGACACTAATTGACCAACCGACGTAAAGATCGGTCACATCACGTGACCAGTTCAAAGCGTAGCTTGAAACGTTCTGTGGGTGGCCGGAAGTCGACATCGGCCGCCATGACAAAAGCAGAAAGAGGCTAAAACTCGGGCAAACCAGTCACGTCTCGCGGTAACGGTACTTCAAAACGACAGTGTCTGTGAGCACCCTGAGGTCAGACTGTAGGTGTGGCTTGCTCATTCAGGGAAGAGACTGATAGTCGGGGCTCACGATTATCTCTGTATACGCCGCCCAGTCAACAAGGACGATGTCTACTGCCAAGACGACTTATTTGCAAAGTGTGGCTTTGATCGTGTGGTCCATGTGTTCCTTGGCAATCGTTTCTTCTATAGGTATTTCACGGCTGTTCGGGGAGTTCTGTTTTTGAACACAATTCTGATCGTCGACGTTTTCAAGCTTGCTGTTTATCTGTTTTACTAATTAAATCTACATAATTAGATAGAAGCAATCTGTGCCTTAGTGCATTCAGCTTTGCAGGAAAAAAAACATTGTTAAAGCTACTTATTCTTCTGCTGTCACACTTTGGGTTGTAGCAACATCAGTCTGGTAGGCAAACAATACCGTATACCAGCAACATCCCATTTCTGTGTACAGGTTACATGCTCACCAGCGTTTCTCCATTTTCAACCAATCATACAACCGACAGAGGTTATCAGTACATATGTCCCCCACCCCCCACTCTGCCTGTCCCCCCCAGTGCAGACTGCTAACGTTGAACATTGTCAGCATAGAGTGACGACTGACGACGTCACAGAAAGAAAGCAAGAACACTGTGGCGGAAATGCCCAGTGTTGCTGTCTTCCTTGAAAGGCAGAATGATCAGTCCGTCTTGGTCCATCACATTTACCAAAGTGATCGAGTGTATGACTGCGATCACTTTCCTTCAAGGGGGATGATGTGCTCTCTCTCTCTCTCTCTCTCTCTCTCTCTCTCTCTCTCTCTCTCTCTCTCTCTCTCTCTGTGTGTGTGTGTGTGTGTGTGTGTGTGTGTGCATGAGTTTTATGTGAAACATGACAATAAGTTGAAGCAATATCAATGTGCTGTCAAGAAAAGAATGCAAAGAAAACGATTCCCCATGCACATGTAATTACTAATCATTTAAGATAAACAACGCAGCCTAAGATTTTAGATATTTCTTTGCCGACTGTCGTGTCATTTGACTGAAATGATTCAGAGCCAGCTGTCCATCAAGGTGAGTGATCCGTCGTAGTGTAACCGTTTCCTATGTAGCAAGTTCTACACTTGACGCGAATCCCCACGCCCACCTCCCACCCTAACCCCCACCCCTCCGCCCACCCTCTCGAGCAAACTGCACCACCGTCCTCCCCTCGGCCTTCCACCATCACACACCTCTCTCCCGACCCTTCCCTGTCACTCTTCCCTCCATCCCCCGCTCCCTCCCTAATTCTTGAACACTTCAAACGGAGGGCAACTTGCAATCACTGTAGCCGGAGTCATGTCGGAATCCTATCAAAACGGGGCTCCTGTTGACGTCACCCTTTACCGTCCTGCTCCTCAAGCAGGGAACAGACGGAAAGAGGAGGCCCATTTCAGAGCGTCCCAGCCTTTAGAAGACCCCAGAGGAGAGGATCTTACGCCGTGTTCAGGCCGGCCATCACGGAGAGGCCAGCTGAGGAAGTGTGGCGATGGCGGAGACGTGTCGTGGCCATGGAACCGGCAGCAGAAATGGTCCGAAATGGGATCTTAACAGTGGTCCTGAACTGTGGAGACCCGCCTGATCAACACGCACCGATGAAAAGCGGTCGCCGGTCCTTTGAAAGACATGGGGAGGAATGGGAAAGCTACGGCAGGAAAGGCAGTGAGTGAGGGCGTGTGGAGAACACTGACATGGAATTTCGCTTTGAGCCATCATCGCCAATCAACCACTTCACATCCAAACTTTGTGAGTGGAGAAGACATGGGAGTATCGAATAGGCACGCCTGCAGAGGTTCGGTTTGAAAAGACAGCCTCTCCGCTGATGAAAAGTTTAGAGTGTAATAGATCCCCTATTACAGATCTGGAGAGATGTCCAGAGCATGTCTTTCGCCTTGAGGGGCTCGTTTTCATCGGAAGTGCTAATGGATAATGGACAGTGCAGCTATGCTATTCAAAGAAGAAAACGATACACCCAAAGGAGGCAGTGGGAGGGGGGCCCAGAGAAGTACTGTCCTCAACTGCCGAACCAACCAGCCGGGAACAATTCAACACCTCCTGTGGAAGCTTGCGCTGTGTTCACATAGGGTGCAGGCACGTAAGGGCATTCCATTAAGTTGTCAAGAGACGTAGCTGCTCCTTGGCAGATGCCACTGTGTGACCACCGGACGCTACATGACTCCATGGAAACGCCTCTATGAGTGTATCAGCCCGTATTTCATGACTGCTGAGCCCACCAGCGAAAGACGCCACCACCACCAAGAGAATGGCTGCGCGCATCCTGCAACCACTTTTGTTGCCGTTTCGGTGAGAGGTGAAACCAGTACAACTCCAGACGCAGAGCTTTTGTCACGAGGCCTTACTCACCCTCTGAAGAGGATCAGTCTTTCCTGCTGTCAAGATGCCGTTCCCTGTGGTCAGTGGGTCTTTCCTCACGTCTCTAGTCTTTTCCTCCGAGTCGGCCGAAAGGTAGACCATGGACAATGAGTTCAGCTGTTTCCCGATGGGATGAACGGCTTATCAATCCGGGCTGAACGCATAGTAAACATACCAACTCCGTATCCACCCACGCATTCTTTTGACTATGTACTAAAGAAAATGCACATAAGCACCTTAAACCACACGCGCACACGCACACGCACGCACGCACGCACGCACACACACACACACACACACACACACACACACACACACACACACACACACACACATGGGTGTGCTCTGTATACATCGGTAGATAGATTTACAGACATGCACATCAACATGTAGATGGATAGAGAAAAACAGAGAAACGAATAGGTAGACATACGGATGGATAGGCGGAGAGACAGATAGAGAGACAGACAGAAAGGGCAGATAGACAGACAGACAGACAGACAGTTAGATAGATAGATAGAGACAGACAGACACAAAAGACATATAGATAGATAAATTAGATATATAGATAGCTATGGAATAGAGAGGAGAGAGAGAGAGAGAGAGAGAGAGAGAGAGAGAGAGAGAGAGAGAGAGAGAGAGAGAGATTTTGGCTACTCTGTATAATCGTCAAAGAATCGTGTAATGAATTCCCCCATGACCATACGTTTTAGTTAGAGCATTCTGCTATGTATATTAGCTCTTGAGAAAGGACAGACTGTACTGTCCACAACTTCTGAAACCCAGCAAGTAAACATGCTCATTTGAAAAACACTCGCTCAAGACATGCACTAGTGATATCTATTTGTTGTGCGGGAACTTTCGTTTTTTATGTTTGTGCGAAAATTCCATTAAGAAATTGTCATTAATATTTGACATGACGATCAAGAAAAAAAAAAAGAGAGAAAGAAACCGAAGAAAAGAAAAATAAAAAAAAGAAAGAAAGAAAAGAAGAAAAAGAAAATAAGTACGTAAGAGCAAACATAAGGATAGATGAAGCGGTGGAGGGAGGTGGTGGTGGTGGTACTGGGGGGGGGGGGGGGGGGGGGGGGGGGGGGGAGCGGCACCAGTCTGTAGGCTTCTGTTGAATGGGCAATAATTGTCTGTCCAGCATCAGGAAATGGCGGAAGCCAGTCAGCTGTTGACATTTCACTTCCTTCTCTCTCTTGCTTCACTTTCTTGTCTTTCCGCGGTGTCAGTTGGCCAAGACCATTATTTTGTTTTAAGCATCAGGCAGTTAGAACCTTGATGGCGAAAGAGATGGCTAATGGAAGACCTGGCCAATGAAAAAATGCCTCGTGGATTGAACAGTCCCAAAGTTCGTTTAACACCCTACGTGTTTCTGAGGGATTTCTTTTAGCGATGACCTTTGTGAACGAATTTTTCTTGCCCACCATAATTTTCAGCCCCCCCCCCCCCCCCCCTCCCCTTCCCTCATTCCCTCTACCTCTCCGGGGTTGCAGATGATGATGTAGGCTATGCGCATACCCTTGGGGGCATCTTGTAGCACTGTGCATTCTCTCTCTCTCTCTCTCTCTCTCTCTCTCTCTCTCTTCTCTCTCCCCTCCCCCCCACTCTCCCAGTGTGTGTGTGTGTGTGTGTGTGTGTGTGAGAGAGAGAGAGAGAGAGAGAGAGAGAGAGAGAGAGAGAGAGAGAGAGAGAGAGAGAGAGATTGCATGCGTGAATGAATGAGTGCGTGCATATACACACGCATGTATGTGTGCGCGCACGCGTGAGTGTGTGTGTGTGTGCGTGCGTGCGTGCGTGCGTGCGTGCGCGCGCGCACGCGCGCGCGCGCGCGCCCGTGTGTGTGTGTGTGTGTGTGTGAAATCAGTCTGACTCTATATCTTAACATCCACCTCACTCCCGTTCCTCTCCATTGCTCTCTTCCCCAGAAAAAAGAAAGCTCTCACAGCCCTTGAGCAATGCTGGAGTCAAACGAAAAAATCCTGGCATACGAGTGGCCTATTATTGCCTGTAGCCTGAAATAGATTAGGTGCCTGGCATTGAGAGAATCAATATTTGTTGAGGCTGCCGTCATGAACACACACACACACACACACACGCACACACACACACGCACATACATTCTCTCTCTCTCTCTCTCTCTCTCTCTCTCTCTCTCTCTCTCTCTGTGACACTCTCTCTCTCTCTCTCCTCTCTCTCTCTCTCTCTCTCTCTCTCTCTCTGACCGCCTTGTTTGCTTGTTTGTTTACTTTCTTACATTATTTCATTTCACTGCATGTTGTAGTCCCTACTCAGGGCGAGGACTGGATGTAAAAAAAGTACGTCAGTGCTTATCTATTATCCTCGTAAATAAAGAATTTTGTCTTGTCTTGTCTCTCTCTCTCTCTCCTCTCTCTCTCTCTCTCTCCTCTCTCTCTCTCTCTCTCCTCTCTCCTCTCTCTCACACACACACACCACACACACACACACACACACACTCACACAAACACACACTCATTCTCGCACGCGTATGCGTATATTACATAGGATCTTATTCGACTGATTTGGAATGATAGGTAGTTGTACGAAAAAGGCAAGAAATATTCCTAAAACAGTATGAATTAAAGATAAGTTCAGATGCAACAACTACGTCAACAAATATGCAACTATGCACCACAACAGAAAGTGGCAGTACAGATGTCAACAATTAAATCTGGTTAGAAGAAATCGTTTTTTTTTTTTGTTTGTTTTTTTTGTTTTGTTTTTTTTTTGACTGCAGGGCCTACAGATAGGTGACAATAAGAATTCTTTTCATTCGCAGAGCGGCATCTGAGCTAAGAAGACTCCATTAGAGCCTGACCTGAAGTAGGGCGTCAGGACATTAAACACACACATCTCCCTACTGGACTCGGCGAGACTTCATTGGAGTACCGTTCTTGAGATGCGATTGGTTAGCCGAACGTTTAGCCTCTCGCTGCCTTTGTCATAGGCGGCCGGTGCAGACAGAGATTGGGCCAATGACAGAACGTTTCAGGCTGAGCTTTGAAGTGGTTACGAAATGTAGCCGCCTTTTCTATTGGCTGGTCAAGAGTTTCACACCAAAACAGACGTTGGTGCCTGCTAATATTAGTTAAAAAAAAAAAGAAAAAAAAGAAAAAAAAAAAAAAAAAAAAAGCTAGAAGACTGAAGACCGGAAACCTTTGAAAATTTCATGGAATTAAGGAGGATAATTTATCAACGATGTGTATTCAAGTCTTCCTATGCTCTCTGTGTCTGTCAGTCTGTCTATCTGTCTTTGTCTCTTTCTGTCTGTCTTTCTGTCTGTCTCTCTGTCTCTGTCTGCTCTCTCTCTCTCTCTCTCTCCCCCACATTTTTGGGGGTTTGTGACATGTCGAACTTGACAACAACACTCCATCTCAACTACTCTCTTGTACAAATCACAAACCCCATCTCTCCCTCCCCCACACTTTTTTGGGGGTCTTTTGTGACATGTCGAACTTGACAACCAACACTCCATCCTCACACACACCCCCTCCTCTTCCTCTCTCTTGTACCCTCTCTCTCTCTCTCCCATCCCCCCACTTTCCCTCCCTCCCTCCCTCCCTCTCTCTCTCTCTCTCTTACTCTCTCTGTCTATTGTCTCACAAGTGACATAAACGCTTACCACTGTCACGTCAAACCCTCCCTCCCCTCCTCCCTCTCTCCCTCCCTCTCTCTGATTCCCCCCAACCCCAAGTCCCCCCCCCCTCCCAAAAGACAATACGCTTACACTGTCGTCACATAGCAGTCCCCACCTCCTTCCCAATTAAAACACCCCCCCCCCCCCCCCTTCACTCTCCCTGCAGTCTGTCGGAAACACTCTTTGAAATCAGCTGACAGCCCCCCCTACCACAACAATGAGAGAGAAAGATGACGTCAATGTAAATGGCTGTCGCTCGCTTCACTCCCTACCCTCTACCTTCCCTTATGAGAATGCGTGCTCTCTCTCCACTAGATCAAAGAGAAGCCGCCCTCTTCCTCCTTCTTTACCACCACCGCCACCACCACCACCCCCCTCCCCTATTTTCACTACCCCCCACGCTGACGGTAATGCATGTGGCTCGAAAATGATGCATTTATGTTAAACAGCGCTTTGTCAATTGGCATGTGCTGATGTAGGCGCTGTAAAACAATTCCAACTGTTATGGCGCGCAAACGAACTTTCGAAAGTTTGAAATTGTTCCCTTCTACAGCAGGGTTGGGGTATGACCAACCACCTCCCCTTCCTTTTCGTCGTCTTTAGTGATGCAAAGTCAACCAGAACAGACACCCAAATAGATAGTTTGGCCTATAAAAAGGGAAAATCCCTGGTGAACAATCACTGCGCTTCTCAGACCAGCTGTAGATAGAGCAGTACAGCGTAGCCACAAGGACAACAGGGATAAACCAGAGAGACAGAGAGTGCATGGTTATATCACTTGTTCTGAACTCCTTGTCTGCGATTCACTATTCCCCCAGAAGTTTGAAATTATGCATCTAAATTTTGTGATTATGTATTGATTGCATGTATGCTGTGTGGTTTGACAGTATAACTTAATGCCAAGACTTGGTGACATCTCTCAAGATGATGAGTGAGTATTCTGTTGTACTAGTTTGTGTGCCACAACTTGGTAAAAGCTACCATATTTGGTTATGATTATTTGTTCACAATCTGACCACCCTTCTTTGTGTACAATCTGATTTTAGCTACCCAGACAGCAAGCCAAGCTAGAATCAATCTTGGCATAAGCTAGGCAACTGGCTAGGGACTAGCTTGGATAACCAGCTGGGGACAGTCTAGAAGTGCTCATAGGCCCAACCTTGGTTCTAGCTTGGCACCCTAGCTAGTTCTACATGGGCCCAACCTTGGTTCTAGCTTGGCACCCTAGCTAGTTCTACATGGGCCCAACCTTGGTTCTAGCTTGGCACCCTAGCTAGTTCTACATGGGCCCAACCTTGGTTCTAGCTTGGCACCCTAGCTAGTTCTACATGGGCTATCCTTGGTTCTAGCTTGGCATCCTAGCTAGTAAGTACTAAATAAATCTTAAATAAATGTTAGCGAACCGCCAAGAGAAACGTGGACAAACGAGACACAAGACAACACACGATGCGTTTCGACCTCCTTGGTCTTCTTCAGGCAAGACATAAACACTGTGCCTGTGCCGAACGAATTGTCACTTAGCTTATATCTCTTCAGCGCAAGGTAGGCAGGCGTTGATTCAACACTGAAGAGATCTAAGCTAAGTGACAAATTCGTTCCTTTTCATTGTCCTGCTTGTTTGTGTCTTGCTTGAAGAAGACCTAAGAGGTCAAAAAGCATCGTGTTTTTTGTCTTGTGACTCGTTTGTCCACGTTTCTCTTGGCGGTTCGCTAACATTTATTTAAGATTTGTTTGGATTTCCGCCTGCAGTTGTCTCAATTTGCACTAGTAATGCTAGTTCTAGCACGGCTGACGCTGGCCTTCTATAGCTAGTTCAATGATGGGCTGTATTGCCATCATTATCTACCTCATCCTTCTCCTTCACCCCGTGTCGCCAGTGGGTGCCATTGTCTCCCAAAGTCACACATCTCTCTCCAAGTCTCACAATTGAGACATCTGTAGGCAACTTCCAAAACACACACACCAGCAATGTTGTTGAAGTAGGATGTGTGCAGTTGTCCCTTTCTGAACTTTGCTTAAACTTTCCCCTGCATGACTGTTGACATCAATCCTTATCCTATCTTTGTGTTTTTGATCACATGGCCTACATGTTTCAGTTTTCTTCTGTTAATCCCTGTGAACAGTTGGTGCTTAGCATTCAGTTCATTTAACATGCTGTGGTTTGTTCTTGTGTCTGTCTATTTGATTCTGTAAAGTCGTCCGTATAACCTCTTTTCTGTTGCATTGATTATATTTTCTTCATCCTTTCACAGTATCCAGGCTTCACAGCCATTCTGTTTGTTGTCCACCATGAAATTCATGCTCGCTTGCACGCACACACGCACGCACGCATGTACGCGCGCACACACACACACACACACACACACACACACACACACACACACACACACATCAGTTATTATGGGAGCAATTCAGGTAATTTTATTGAAAATTCTCTAAATGCATTGAGTCACACAATTTCTGTGTTGGCCTCTGCCGAGTCGTCCACAACCACCACCACTGTTTTTGGCTTACTTTTGCCACCTGGGACACAGTCCCTCCATGTGGCCAGCCAATCGCTCATGTACGTCTTCATCAGTAATGTTCGTTTCATGCCGCTCCATAATCAACATGACTTTCACATAATTCAGAGCTACATAAACAAAAAATGCCAACATGCAGCAGCAAAAGTACAAAATTCTCTTCATTCATTTCACCTTCTAAATCATCGTTATAAGAATCACAAAAACCTGAAAGTGTATCAGTATAAATGTCGTTTTCACAGTTCTCAACTTCATTGGTGCAAAGTTCTGTGGCGCTATCAGACTTATTACCACCAACAAGCCCATCAAGTCCATCATTTGTATCAGAAGCACTACTGTCTGTTTGATCAGTATGATTATTACGTCTAACAGGAGTGTTCAATTGAACATCACGACTGTCACTAACAGAGTCCGAACACAAAGGACTACAGAGAAGTGGCGGCTATCGATCTGAATCAAGTTCAACAGAATCACACACAAAAGACAATTTTTGCGCTTTGGCTTCGTTTTCGCCGAAAATCACAGCAGCCTGATCACAGGCTTTCAAAGTCTCAGAAACAAAAATTTTCGTATACGTCTGTTTTTTTTCAACCAGTACGAAGACATGTTTTAAAAAAAGAAAAGTACAACAGCTACCTTTTTAAAAAATGGAGAAAAGGTCCAAAAAGCCCACTGTAAGTGACACACGTGTTCACAGCTGCTTTGCACCGGCGAACAAAGAACGGCAAACGGCACGACTCCGGTCAATGAAAAGTGTCGACCACCACACAAATTCCGGATCGGAAAATCTCATGTAAATACGAAAAAAAAAGACATAAAACAATCAAAACATGTGCAACATTCTCGTGTTTTTCTATCATTTCTGGTGATTACGCAGCTAGAATACTGTAGAATGTGAAACAAAAAGAAAAACATAAAGAAAAAAATGGAGTTGAGATCTGCGCTAAGTATAGGCCAGTTTGGTTGGCCTGATGACTCAGCGCATCATGGGAGGTAGACCGCGCATGCTAGGGTGGCAGGCTAGGGCTGTGCTAGAATCTAGCTTGGTTCCCTAGGTCAGCACTTGCTTGAGTGACCGGGTAGTACCTACCTAGAATCTAGCTAGGCACCCTAGGTGCAGCACTCTGCTTGGGTGGCATGCTAGTGCCAAGCTAGAACCTAGATTGGGTTCCAAGACAAGCGGATGAGCCTAGGATATCAAGGACAACCGAGCTGGATCTGGCTAGAATCTAGGTGGGCCCTAGGACCCTTGCTGTCTGGGTAGTTTGCAAAATTCTGTCTGTTAAAGATAATAACGGAATGATATATATTTTTTTTTAGTTAGAAAAGCAGTACACGTGTACAGGTGAAAACTATTAAGTTGATTTGTGAATACTGGTGATTGTCGGAATGTTTTGTAAACATTATCATACTTGGTTATGATTATTTGTTAACAATCTGACCACCCTTCTTTGTGTACAATCTGATTGTTGCTAGTTTGCAATTCTATCTGTTAAAGATGATAATGGAATGATATTGATATATATATATATATATATATATATATATATATATATATATATATATATATATACTGGTGATTGTCAGAATGCTTTGTAGTGTGTGACTCTAAGTCTACACCATATGTGTACTTGGGCTAAGGATATTCCTAGTTACTGCAATTTATTATTATTTTTTTTAATGGAAGTCATTTTTGATAAAAATTGCATAGCATTGTATTACCATCTCCTACCCTTTGTTAAACTCCACTCAAAATCTGACCAACAGTGGACATTCATAGTTATGGCAAACATATTTATGCTATTCTAATCCTTTGTTGGCTGAGATTTCACACATTTTCTGACAGCCAGAGGGCAAGTGTGCGAACTCGACAAGCCGGACTCTCAGCTACTCAATTACAGACCAGGTTCTGTTTGTTCTAGAATCTGGGTACATATCTACCCTGGGCATGCCCGGTAGTGACGAAATACCCACAGCCCAGCAATTGAGCAGCAGATCCATAGAAATGGATCAGTCACCAGCAGCAAGAGAGAGGTCACCTATCTCTCCGACATCAGATAAGTTCTGATATTCCAAGTGGACTCCAACTCAACTATCCAGAACTTTCCCTCTCTTAATGATGAAACAGTGTGAACCAAAACTCGGCATAAACTGACTTTTTGTGAAATAGACTGGCATAATTATTTCACCCTTGTATAAACAAGTAAAGTTGATGTGTGAAAAGTGAACTTAACTTGTGTCTGTTCTTTGTGTTCAATCAGTATTGAATGCTTGAACTTCTGTCTAATTCTGTCTCTTGGAGCTACAAGTACTTGTAAGAGTACAAGCCTAAGGAAATTTATCCCTGAGCCGCTATTGAGTGTATTTAATATTCCCGAGAAAAAAATGTTCCTTCAATGACTATTACCAAAAAGTGATTCTTCCATAACTTATAAGAGAGAGGGTGGGGTGAAATTTTACCACAACACTAATAGAGAAAACATTTTAAGTCCTTCCCCCTAGAGGACACACCAACCCACGCCCAACTCTCGTCACAGGTTTGATTCATTTCTGTTTCCCTTTTGCCTGATTTTCCACTGTTCACATGCGCTTTTCTGTAAAGTATGTGCCATGTTGCATTGGATTGAGAGAGAGAGAGAGAGAGAGGAGAGAGAGAGAGAGAGAGAGAGAGAGAGAGAGAGAGAGAGAGAGAGAGAGTCCCAATGACAGTGGATACACCTACAATTTGTCCGTGACTTCTTCTTTTTTTAAACACGTGTTGTGAATTGCAATAACAGACTCACCTCTTAAGCTCACTTGAATTAAGTCAAGCACAACAGAAGAAGAATAATATCACCTTTTTCCCTTTCCTTTTCTCCCTTTTAATTCCCCATAATGTGATTTTGTGTCAACCAATTTACTGGTCTTCACTGATTGCACTACGTATCATTTTTGTGATATTACATACGTTTGGAAGCCTATAACTGGTTGTAGAAGTATCTTACTTCAGAGAGAGAGAGAGAGAGAGAGAGAGGAGAGAGAGAGAGAGAGAGGAGAGAGGAGATGAGAGAGAGAGAGAGAAATCACACACTTTCATTTCTATTCCAAGCAGCGGACAATCCATGAGGACACGTAGAACTGAAACCGCTCTGAAGTGAAGCAGCCCCTCTCCAGCTCTGGAACTCAGAACGGAGAGAAAGAAGGGAGAGGGGGTGGGGGGTGGAGGGGGAGGACGTCTGACTGTGGGACATCGGGGCAGTGCCAGTCTCCCCTTTGATCTGAAACCACAGGTCTTGTGGGCTGTCCACAGTGCTGGTGTGGGAAAAAAAAAAAGTATCTCCATTGAGGGAAATGATGATAAAACCTTTCACGTTTGACCCGCATGTGGAACGGATCAAACCTACCGAGAATGTTTATTTCATATGGCTGGACGTGTGTTGTACTGGCGGGTTTCAAACCCTGTGGGACTTTTGGCTTGGCTGACTGAAACTCATAGCTCTCACCCCTCCCTTCTTCCTGTACCTTCCCTATTCCTATCACCATCCCTCCTCCATTCTCCTTTGGTCTTTTCAAAGCTCAGTTTTAAAACACCATTCAACCTAGATTCTTGACTAAAAATGTGTCACCGATGGTGTTAAAGCATACTTTGAAAGATATGTCTACTGTCAATCACATACCATGATTGTATCTAATTACCCGTGATGGTGACAGTGTCACACAACATGCAGAAATGAGCCTTTCTCAGTTCAAAACAATCTGAAGCGAGCACATTTGGACCTGAAATGTCTGCCATGTGTGATGTGACCAAGACTTCTATTCCATGTAAAGGGCGCCATATGTGATTTTGTCATTTTGGATACTACATTCATTGGGCAAGACTCAAAACGCAATGAAGACAAATCTCACAGTTAAAAAAACAAACAAACAAAAAAAAAAAACCTCAAGTAATGACAGTTAATCACATAACTTCAATGGTGTGTGTGTGTGTGTGTGTGTGTGTGTGTGTGTGTGTGTGTGTGTGTTTTGTGTGCATACCTGTGCATGCATGCATGGATGCGTGTGTGGGTGTACATGAAAGTGTGTGTGTGTGTGTGTGTGTGTGTGTGTGTGTGTGTGAAGTGAGTGAGAGAGAGAGAGAGAGAGAGAGAGAGAGAGAGACAGAGACAGAGAGACAGCGAGAGATACAGATATAGAGACAGAGTGATTGATTCAGCATGTTCAACAAAACCAGCAGTTCAGGATTTCAGGTCTCGTTGAAAAAAAAAAAAAAAAAAGTTCATGTGACATCGATAGCAGGCCTACAACCTCTTCACCCATTTACCCAGACAATACAGACCCTGGGTCACGCCATCATGGAAGGATCGCCAACATGACGTGCCTGACTCAATGCTTAGCTCCAAACGTTCCCTGAGTGCCCGGATGTCGGCCCAGACGCCATGACAGAGACCCAGAGAGGGCGAAGGTCACCAAACCAATCACATCTCGTGCTAACGATACGCCTACCGCAACTCTCTTTGTCAGGTGGGAATCTGCGTGTTTTACGTCCGTGTTCATCTGGAGGTCAGACTGTTTCGAAATGTAGTTAATCTGGGGTACAATCTGAGGAAAAGAAGTGTAGCTATCACCACCACTTTCCCTCATACCCTCCTTCTGTCTTCTCTTTCCTCCTTATCCATATCTCCCGTCCCCATCTCATTTAGTAGTCATGATTTCTGCTAGAGGAATGTATGTTTCCAATAAGACTTTGAACCTAGGTTTCCTTATGTGAACATACGCTTAACATATTGCACACACACGTAAAATCCCACCGGCAACTTCCAGAAGGAAAGGATACTTTGGCTACTTGTTTTGATGACACGTAGTCACACACACACACACACACACACACACACACACACACATGGACACACACACACACACACAGAGTCATGCAAGCACACATGTGCACACACACACACACACACACACACACACACACACACACAGAGAGAGAGAGAGAGAGAGAGAGAGAGAGAGAGAGAGAGAGAGAGAGAGTTCCCTTTCACCGCAGCTATGGACACAATCCAAACCAAAGTAGACTGTAGCCCACATAAGAGCAATCCTGCCCAATCGGCCTCCCTTCCCCTCCTTCCCCATCCAGCTCCAGCACAACATACACATGTCCCCAAACCCCCCACCCGTCCCCACCCTCCATTCCTCCCCCCCCCCCACACCCTTACCACCACCACCACATTTCTTCAGTTGAAAATGGAGTCTGTGAGGATGCAGGCGGTGGATGGTGGAGTGATAGGCCCGGCGACCAGTGAGCAGAATTGGATTATGTTGATAGGGCGGAGTGCCCATGGCCAGCGGGAAATGGGATTCCGTGTCAGTCTCCCACTCTCCCTGATCTCTTTACCTCGCTTTGCCACTCACCTTACTGGCAAGATAGCCCCCCAAATAGATGTGGTGTTGGAGAGAGAGAGAGAGAGAGAGAGAGAGAGAGAGAGAGAGAGAGAGAGAGAGAGAGAGAGAGAGAGAGAGAGAGAGAGAGAGGGAGGGAGGGAGGGAGGGAGGAAGGGAGACAAGAAAGACAGACAAGCAGAAACACACACACACACACACACACACACACATGCACACACTACCACCACCACCACCATCACTGACAACAACAACAGCATCAACGACAATGACAACAAATAAACAAAACAAAAACACTACCTCGCACTGTATAAATAAGCACACACACACACACACACACACACACACACACACACACACACACACACACACACACACACACACTCACGCACACACACACACACACACACACACACACACACACACACACACACACACAGAGGCGCGCCTGCGCGCACACACACACACACACACACACACACACACACACACACACACACACACACACGCACACACACACTCACACATACACGCACGCACGCACGCACGCACACACACACACACACACACACACACACACACACACACACACACACACACACACACATGAACTTAACCATAACCTTGTTCTACCTTGTCTTCTGATGCTTCAACATTCAAAATATGGAAATAACAGAGGACAGCACCGTTGAAATAACATAGCTCCACGTTTAAAAAAAAATCTGCAAGTTGACGTCACGCTGATCCTTCCATGTCTGCAAGTAAAAAAAAAAGTATAAAGCAGAGAGAAAAGGCAAAAGGCAGAGGTGGGAAGCATGCATAATGCAGCCAGAGAAGTCATTTCTTGCTTACGGCTGGCACCAAAGAAATTGAAAGCAGAGAACCAGACAGACTGGAAACTGATGAGACCCCTCGAATGGAAGGGTCATGTTGTGGGCTGCTCACAGACAGACAGACATGGACTCGGATGGAATTGAAGCTGCATCGTTGGTTTCAACAGTCTGGATAGTTCAATGGACAGATAAAGAAATGGATGCTGCTCATTTGTAACATGTGGAATTTAATTTAAGGACATACATTCTGTATATAGTTAATAGACTACTGTGGTCAAAGGTGAAGAATCCACTGTGTAAACATTAAAAAGAATCTTACTTCTAACACTAAGAAGACATACTGGTGGGGGTATACAGTGTCGATGGAATGGCAAAATTTTAATGAAGATTAGAAAAACCAACCTTTTGTTCTTTCAATCCACCTGCGCGTCGAGAATCAATCAGTTGAAAGTGTCATATACTTAGGAGCTCAAAACAAGTGGCCAACATGATGTGTAAGAAATCACACTATAATTTTGATGGCCCTCATATTCATACAACCATCTTTCCCTCCTCTCTCTATTTGTCACACACACACACACACACACACACACACACACACACACACACACACACACACACACACACGCACACACATACAAGGGCGTGTGCTCAACACATCAGTGGAAAGACAGACAGACACATCGATATATTGATAAACACACAAACAGGTAAATCGATAGATGGATAGATAGACAGACCAAAAGACACACACACACACACACACACACACACACACACACACACACACACATATATATATATATATATATATATATATATATATATATATATATATATATATATATATACAGAGAGAGAGAGAGAGAGAGAGAGAGAGAGAGAGAGAGAGAGAGCTCTTCACCTACTCTGTGTATCTGTTTAAAAAAAAGAGAGAGAGAGAGAGAGAAGAGAATTGTGTGATGAATTCATCCTACTTGGTAGTAATAGCATTATCCTATGTACATTGTTTTCTATGTGAGGACAGTCTACAGGCTTCTGTTGAATGGGCAATACTTGTCTGTCCAGCATCAGGAAATGGTGGAAGCCCATCAGCTGTTGACAGTTCACTTCCTCTCTTGCTTCATTTTCTTTTCGTTTCGTGGTGTCAGTTGGCCGATTCCATTATTTTGTTTTAAGCATCAGGCAGTTAAAATCCTCACAATGAATGAGATGGCTAATGGATACACAGAAAAAAAATCGTGGATTTACCAGCCTCCTAGTTCGTCTCAGATCCTCAGCATTTCTTACGGGACATGTCTTTCAGTGATGATCTTTGTGGACGAGAACTTCTCCATCACATTTTTTTCTTCAACCCTTCTACCTACCCCAAGCATCCTCTCTTCAGTTACTTTTAAAATGTTACCTGCCCACATCCCTGTGGGTATCTTCTAGCAGTGCTCTCTCTCTCTCTCTCTCTCTCTCTCTCTCTCTCTGTCTCTCTCTCTCTCTGTCTCTCTCTCTCTCTCTCTCTCTGTCTCTCTCTCTCTCTCCAGATTGAGTGTGTGTGTGTGTGGGGGGGGGGGGGGGGGGGAAAGAGAGAGAGAGAGAGAGAGAGTATGTGAGTGTGCGTGTGTGTTGTCTGTGTGGGCGCATGCATGCATGCTATTGCTTGTGTGTGTATGTATGTGTGTATGTGTGTGTGTGTGTGTGTGTGTGTGTGTGTGTGTGTGTGTGTGTGTGCATGTGTCTGTGGGGATGTGTGTATACATGTGTGTGTGTGTGTGTGTGTGTGTGTGTGTGTGTGAGTGTGTGTGTGTGTGTGTGTGTGTGTGTGTGTGTGTGTGTGTGTGTGTGTGTGTGTGTGTGTGTGATGAATAAATCCCAGTCTAACTTCAGCTCTTCTCCAACTCCACCCAGACCCTCTCCATTCCTGTCTTGCCCTGAAAAAAAAGAATGTTCTCACAGCCCTGAACAATGCTGGATCCAAACGAAAAGAAATCCTGGCATACGAGTGGCCTATTGCCTGTAGCCTGAAATAGATTAGGTGCCTGGCATTGAGAGAATCAATATTTGTTGAGGCTGCCATCATGAAAACACACACACACACACACACACACACACACACACACACACACACACACACACACACACACACACACGCCACATTAAATCTTCATTCCAGCAGTTCTTGATGAGAATCCCATTGCCAAACATTTCCAAAACATTATCAGGTAAGGATGACTTCAGATACTACAGCTACATCAACAGCAATGCCATTCATTATGCAACAAGGGGCAACTGCAGAAACTAACAGTACGGATAACAACAGTTAGAAATCATGAGTAGACATCGATTTTGTTCTAACTTCAAGGCCTAAAGGTAGGTGACAATAAGAATTCTTTTCTTACGCTTTGTGCCATCTGAGCTAACAAGACTTTACTAAAGTCTGACCCAAAGGAGGACGTCAGGACACGCACCTCCATGCTGGACAAAACGAGACCGATCTTGAGATGTGATTGCTTTACCAAACTTTTAGCCTCTCTCTGCTTTTGTCATGGTGGCCTGCGCTGACAGACACTTGGCCAATCACGGAAAGGTTTCAAGCTGAGGTTTGAACTGGTCACGTAATGTAGGCGGGTTTTCCATTGGCTGGTAAAGAGTCTGCAACAAATAGACGTCAGTGCCCGCTAACAGCAGTGAAAATCAGCCACAGGACTGAAAGCCCACTATCTTTAATTTAAAATGTTATGGCATTAAAGGGGGTTAGGTATGACTGATGTGTCAGGTATTTTGTGCTCTCTCTCTCTCCCTCCCTCTCTCTCCTCTCTCTCTCTCTCTCTCCTCTCTCTCTCTCTCTCTCTCTCTCTCTCACACACACACACACGTTTGTGTGCATTTACAATATATTTGTCTTTTTAATACATGTTAGTGAATAGTCACTGTTACAGACTTGCCTCTCAAGCACACTTAAATAAAACAGCTGTACAGAGGAATGACTTCGCCTGTTTATTCACTTTTTTCTTATTTTCACCCTTTTTATTAAATCCTCCATACAGGCGGTTGTCTGTCAGTCAATGTTTGACAGATTATCTAATTGTACTTGTCATGATTTCTTTGGTCTAAAAAACGTGTTCCACTCCCCTTATGCGGTATCATATATGCGTCGAAGGTTATAGCTGATGGTGGAAGTATTCTCTTTCAACGAGATCCTTCAGAGAGAGAGAGAGAGAGAGAGAGAGAGGGAGAGAGAGGAGAGAGAGAGAGAGAGAGAGACCTCTGAAGGGAGAGAGAGAGTGGGGGGGCAACCAGGACAGACAGACAGACAGACAGACATGACAAACTGCCAGTCAGACAGACAGACAGATATCATACACTTTTATTTCATTCCAAGCAGCAGACAGTCCATGGGACACACAGAAGAGAGAAACCACTCTGAGAGACAGAAGCAGCCCTTCTCCAGCTCTGGCACTAAAAATGGATGGGAAGAAAAGGGGAAGGAGGGGGAGGTGGGGAGCATCTGACCGTGGTACAGCAGGGCAGTGCCAGTCCAGTCCCCTATGATCTGAACCACAGTGGGCCCTCCACAGTGCTGATTTGAGACAAAAGACCCAGTCTGGGGAGAAATGATGATAAAACCTTTCACATTTGACCCGCTAAGCGTGAACAGATCAAAACCTACCCATCTCACTCTGTCATTCCATATGGTTGGACGTGTGTTGTCTGGACCGTTCTCAAACCCTGTGGGCTTTTTTTTTGTGCGACTTGAACTCCCCCCCACAGACCCCCCCCCCCCCCCCAACCTCCACTGCCCAACCCCCCCCCCCCCCCCCCCCCCCCTTCCCTAACTTTCTGTATTTTTGCTATTCTCTGAAAAAACCTCTCCCATTGTAAAAAAATAAAAAAAAAAAGCTCATTCTGCTTTGGCCTATACAAAGCCGAACTTAAAATACAATTCAACCCATATCAATGATTAAAATGACCATGGTCTTTTTCCAGGATACTTAATATGATATGTCTGGTGCCCTGCATGATTCTAAGAACCCATAATAGTGACACTCTAACCCCAATATGCAGAAATGAGCCTTTCGTAATTCGAAACGATCTGAAGTGAACATATTCGGACCCCAAATGTCTGCCATTCGATGTCAGTGTGTGATATAACTAAGGTTTCTAGTCTATATCTGGAGAGCCAGTTGTGATTTTATCATTTCAGATAACCATACACATACATCGGTCAGACTTAGATCTCAGCCAAAGCATATTCTCATAGTCAAAATAAAAGCCTCCGATGTAATGAGTGTCAATTGCCTTAATTTAACGGAGTGTGTGTGTGTGTGTGTGTGTGTGTGTGTGTGTGTGTGTGTGTGTGTGTGTGTGTAAAGACAGACAGAGAG
>JADBJO010001795.1:53431-55931 GCA_016801955.1 Conus betulinus | reverse complement strand
CAGACAGACAGACACACAGACACAGACACAAAAGAAAGGACTTTGATTAAGGCTTCGGTCTCTCGTATCCTACTTGCTCAAACAAGGTGCCAAACAAAATCCTTCATATTTGTCAAGGACAAGTGATGTTAAAAATGACCTGATGAAAAAACACAGAGCTCTGCATCGTGCTCTTTGTGGAACAGCGAGACATAACTGTAGTCAACTATTCCCCTCAGAAGCTCTCTAATTGAAGACTGATCGTAGGCATTTACAATGGAAAATGGCTCCTAAGTCTTAGGAACAGAACCCGTTTGAATAAACAGTTACTTCCCTTGAAGAGCAGTGTGACGTGTGAATATAATTTTGTAGGCTACGATGGAGAGTCAATGACGTGACACACAGCTTATGTGACATTATGATGCTGCCTGTTCTGTTTCCGCTCGTAAACAAAGTGATGAGCCGGGGCTGACTCATCAGAAAGGGCTGTGGCACGATTGTCCCAAACCTTTGGTCTCGGGTTAAGTCCCTTGATCTGCTCCCGAGCTGTCTTCTCGACAGGTGTTCATTTTTTTAACCCCAGAATGCAGGGTTTATCAATGCCAGGTTTATCAGGATCATCCGGAAATGTGTCATGAATTTGCGAACAGCGACGACATCGAAACCAAACATCAAGAATAGATTAAAAGGAAATAGTTAAACCTTAGAAATGTCGCTACATGTTTGGCGGCAATGGCGATAAGTAACTGCATTTTGTTTCAGAAAATCAAGTTTTGAAACTTCATGCTCAGGAAAAAAAAAAAAAAACACTTTGATGGCCCTGTTTGCACAGAGAACGAACGAACGAACGAACGAAATTTTATTATCCAGGGTAATGAGATAGCAAAATTGCGCATGCTTTATTCCACCCAGCCCTGGGGAAATCGGAGAGAGAGAGAGAGAGAGAGAGAGAGAGAGAGAGAGAGAGAGACAGACAGAGAGAGACAGAGAGAGAGACAGAGAGAGACAGACAGACAGACAGACAGACAGACAGACAGACAGACAGAGAGACAGAGAGATAGAGACAGACAGACAGACAGACAGATTAACCCATTCTAAGAGACATCCCATTCTGGCCTCGGTGAATCGTACAGCCGTGATTCGGTGAGCCACGATTTGGACAGTCTTCGTTCGGGGCGTCACGCAGTTTTCCCCCCCTTCCCCCCTTCCAGGAAAGCAGCCATATATGAAGAACGTTCTCAAGGGTCACACCAGAATCACGCACAAGGACAAGACCAGCTGAAGAAAGGTGTGTAGTAGTCACGGTTGCGTGTGGACCTTACGGAAATGGGCCGACATGGCATCAGGGGACGGAAGACTCGCTGTTCAACAAGGAAGACAAAGATCCTTGGAGCTGTACGACGAAGCACAGAAAGCAGACACTGATCTCAAAGTCTCTCCCTGAAGCACAGCCAAACTTGACAGCTGCCAGAAGTTTCTGGATCCCGATCAGTTACATGATGGGGGTGGGGGGAGAAAGGTTCTTCTGAAGGGGGGGGGGGGGGGGGGGGGGTCTGGGAGGTCCTTCTCCAGTAGAAAAGGGATCTAACGTGCAAAAAAAATCCATTTTTGCCATCCAAAGCCTCGGACTCCTGCCACCCCCCCCCCCCCCCCAAACCCTTCCCTCAAATAAAAAAAAAAAACGTACAAATAAAAGTGTTGTCAGTGTTGAACCGATGTAACGCTGAACGCAAAAAACGTACACACTAAAAAGGACTGGATGGGGCGAGGATTGGGGGCGGGGAGGTCAGCTGGAGCTGAAGGAGTGGAGGGGAGGGCTGGGATCAAGGGGGGGGGGGGGGAGGGTAGTAAGTTGATGCAATACATATTTGTTTCCCACCTGTGTGAACAGCTGGCTATGAGAGATAAGCATTCCAGGATACGAACACAAGAACTTGACAGAACGGAATACTCACGCCTGTAAACTCGCCGAAAAAACGAAATGTAAATGTAGGGGGAGTGGAGGGGGGGGGGGGGGGGGGGGGGGGGGGGGGGGGGGGGGGGGGGGGGGGGGGGGGCAGAAGACAGCGGTGGGGATCGAGGAGACACCACAAAAAAATGTCAGCTGTCTAAGAGACATGTGAGATGTAAGCAGAGATTCCCCGCGGACGTGTTCTATATCACGTTGTCAGACCGTTTGTTGTTTTTTGTCAACAAAGACGAGCTGACCTGATTCCGACCTGTGCTGCCTTCACACCCACCAGTTCAACGGCGGGTCCACATATCACTCTGTCTCCTGAAGCCTACACACACTCTTCCTGGTGATCCTACACATTTCCTTTGTTTGCTTAGCTCCACATGTTAGTCTGTCTGTTGAAGTCCACACAATACTCCACATATTGCCTTCTCTGTCGAGGTTCACATGTTACCCTATGTGCTAAGAACACAATGCCTCTACCAGCTGAGGTCTTCCTATTACCCAGTGGCTGAGGTCTTCTTCATATTACCCTGCCTGCTGACGTCCACAAAATACCAATTCTGC
>JADBJO010001795.1:45931-48431 GCA_016801955.1 Conus betulinus | reverse complement strand
GAGGAACCTCATTCATTTCTGTCAGGACGCTGATTGCTGAGTTCCATGGTGCTCAAACCAGGTTCTGGAACATCATCCATCCTGTTTATCTGACTAGGCGTTTTAAAGATGTATGAATACAGGTTTTATTTTCAGTAATTAATTTGGAAAGGTACTTCTCTCTCTCTCTCTCTCTCTCTCTCTCTCTCTCTCTCTCTCTCTCTCTCTCTCTCTCTGTATGTGTCTGTATGTGTCTGTGTGTGGCTGTGTGTGTCTGTGGCTGTGCCTGTGTGCGAAACGAAAAGGATGAATGTGACGATAGTCAGCCAAGGAAAGATAAACAAAATCACTGGAAGAAGAAGAAGAAAGAAAAGAAAGAAGAAGAAGAAGAAGAACAACAAGAACAACAACAAGAAAAACAACAACAACAAAACAACAATAACAACTGCAACAGCAACAACAATTTCTACAACACCATAATTTCTTTCTTCTTAATCCATCCTTACCCTCGTATCAATAGGATACTAGGAAAAATAGAAACCGTTGGTTTCATTCGTTTTTAGGTAAATTGGGGAATACGCAATGTCTTTCCTACTGTAAGTTCATACATTAATTCATGCTGCTGTTGGCTTTTATGGGAGGCCGGCGAAGACATTGTATATTGTTAAAAAAAAAGAAAAAGATAAAAAAAGAAAAAAAAGAAAAAAGAACAAGAATTTAAAACTGAGAGGAAAGTGACACATTCTATTCATCTCTTTTGTATGAAATAAATGCACAAGTGGTCGAATGTCCCTTCAAAAATTATCTACATCAACTTACTGTTGACCTGACAGATCTAAGTGGAACACGCTGTTTCATAACATTCTGCTCACGGCTGCTGAAGAGAGAGAGAGAGAGAGAGAGAGAGAGAGAGAGAGAGAGAGAGAGCGCATCCGAAGACTGAACTCCTTGAACATTTCAAAAATAAGGCGAAAAGTGGGCCCGGGCACGCCCGGAGTCACCAGCCCCTCTCTAACTCAATCCTACTCTCTCTTGCAAGTCAGCCGTGTTATTTGGGCCCTTCAAGCATAAAAACACGTGGTTTGAAGAAGAAAACAACACTGGTTCGGAGAGCGAGGACTACAACTCTGGTATGAGGATCACAGAACTTGTGTGTGCACTCAGAAACCATCAACTTCATTCTCAAGATCAGCGTAGATACAGAACGCTTGGAAGGTTCGTTTTCTAGCCATGGGCTTGACAGCAGTGATGTGAAATGGAATCGTACTAATAGCCCCTAAACACAGCAGCATGATAGTGCCAACACGAAGATGTCGAGAGCTGAACGACCATGCAAATATGCCAGAGAACCGATCCCATCCGGGCTTGTGGAAGATACTGCACTCCAAGTTGTCTCCCATGGCACAGTCATACTCAGTACCTGTTAAACCGCTTGACCTGAAAGCTCTTCTAACGGCAGGAGGGGAGGAACGAAAGAAAGCATGCCGTTTAAGGCATTGAGCTTGAGAGAGAGAGAGAGAGAGAGAGAGAGAGAGAGAGAGAGAGGACAGAAGTCAATCACCCTCACCCACCAAAAAAGTACTGAGTCGTCCTCCTCCCAGTCCGATTCACGTGAATAATGTCAGTCCTCTTTCTGGCCTGGAAAACGAGAATACAGCTGGACGAACGGAAAGAAAACCTCTTCATCGGAGAGAGAGAGAGAGAGAGAGAGAGAGAGAGAGAGAGAGTTGGTAGCGCGTTGCGGTGAAGGCTGACAGGAAGCCCCCAACAAATTGAAGGCGAGAGACAAGACAAGCTGAAGGAGACAGGGAGGGGATGGATGGACTCGGCTGGCCAAGGGACAGCACAGACCTGACTGGAAACGAGATAGTGATGTTCGCCTGGGGCTGCCACCGCCTGCCTGTTTCAACACAAAGATGAAAAGCGGTCGCCGCTGTGTTGAAAGAGGAGAGGGAGGAAGCCAAGGGAGGCTACCAAGACTGTGGATATGAACTGCTGCTCTCTCTCTCTCTCTCTCTCTCTCTCTCTCTCTCTCTCAAGGACTGGATATGAAACTGCTCTCTCTCTCTCTCTCTCTCTCTCTCTCTCTCTCTCTCTCTCTCTCTCTCTGTGGCTCAGCCAGGGCCGACACACGCAATTACTCTACGCCAAAGCTCTCAAAATCAAGAGGATGCCCAAGAAAAATCCATCATATAAAATCGTATAATTATAAGATCACTGTAAAAATTCTGTCTCAGAGTTTGAGCTGAAAGGCATATTTCACTCCTTATCCTTTCTTCTTTTCCATTTTGATGGCTAAAAATACTTTTTAAAAAAAATGACACAGGGCAACGTTTTTAACTGGAAATACGGTCTGGGTAAGTTTTGTTTTTCAAAAGGTCTTCAAAACTCAGGCAACGGCTTAAACGGAACGCACAGTATCTATCAATTAAATCCTTACATGGGCAACGATGTCAGCGGCGCATAACAGTATATTTCTTTTAAGTCCTTAAATACTTGTCACACACACACACACACACAC
>JADBJO010001795.1:35931-38431 GCA_016801955.1 Conus betulinus | reverse complement strand
TCTCTCTCTCTCTCTCTCTCTCTCTCTCTCTCTCTGTCGTTTAAAAGGGACCCCAAAAAGAAGAGGCTGGAAGTATGGTTTTTTGCTTTGAATCACAGGCTGTGGCGCTTGGTTGACGTGGGAAGACACATGCAAGACGAGGACACGATCATGTGGAAAATGGCTCCCCAATGTAATTGTGGCCCCGAGCATGCGCAAGCGGTGAAGAGGGAATTGAACGGCGGCCATTTTGGAGGCACCCACAGCCGCCAAGACTGTTTGCAATCAAAGATCCAGCGCCACTTGTCGACGTGTCTGTCTGGCACCGCTTTTGTGATGATGTGAAGGTGTTTCCATGGCTTCCAAGGCCCAGGCCCAACAGTGCGGGCAATGATTGCCAGTTTAATCCCCGCGCGAGTGATTTAGTTGATTCTTGACCCCGGTGGCTTTCAGCTAATCAGATGCAAAATGTCGAATTGAAATGCAAGTCGTTTGCTGGAGTTAGGGGAAGAGAAAACGGATGCCGGGGAACGACATTGAAATACGTCAATGTCGGTCTGCGGTCCTCCCTCCCTTCAATCGTCAATGCCGCCAGTGTTTCTATGTCGTTTCCCCCCCCCTCAACCCTCAACTCCGGATTTTTCAGTTCAGGGACTCCTTCGTCTCTTCTCATTTTTTTTTTTTTTACAGTGGGTCCACGCTGTGCTTCGACAGACCCCCCCCCCCCCCCCCTCTCTCTCTCTCTCTCTCTCTCTCTCTCTCTCTCTCTCTCTCTCTCTCTCTCTTTAAAACTGTTTTTTCTCTCTTTCATTTGTTGGTAATTTATGTTCTTGTTTACCAACTGAAAACCATGTTTCTTTTACCCCTAAAAACGGAATTTACAATTTCCCACCATGCTATTCATGTACTGATTTATTTCGGTTTACTAGCAAAAGTTTTCTCTTATTTTGTTTTTTTCGTCGCTTATTTCATCATTTTGATCCTGTATTTTTTTATTACATTATTTGTTTTATTATCTAGTTCATTATTTGATTATTTGTTTGGTATTTGTTTGTTCGTTTACTTATTCATTTATTTAGTCGTTTATTTATTCGTGTCTTTATTTATTCACTCATTCATTCGTTTGTTTATTCATTTATTGATCATTTATTTATATATTATGCATGTATGTATGTGTATATATTTATTTATCTATTTATTTCCTTATCACTACTTGGAAATGTGCTTTATCACCCAGCATAGACAGAAGCGGAGGAAGATAGTCTGAAATTGTAGAGAAGAGGAAGTAGTGATGTAATCAAGCTTAATTTATCAATTTGTCGTATTTTTAAGCTAATTTGTGATCGCTCTAGAAAACATAACTATGCAAAGCGAACATTTGAAATAGAAAAGGAAGTAAAAAAAAGAAAGAAACAACTCAGACACAGACACTTGCAGCGCAAATCCAAAACATGAAAAGCAGTTACAAGAATGTAAGACTCACAGATGTCACCATTACGCCTATATCTGGAACTTTCAAACATAATAAGTTTGAAATGTCATCTGAATCAACAGTAGTTTGCGCTCGTCCCACCACGGCAAAGACAGGAAGTGGGAACCTTTTATGATCACATTTGCCGACAGTTTGTGTCAATGCCAAATCATGCATAATGAACACAGAGATCAGGCTTTGGAAGGGTCAATGGTTGAAACATTACATATGTGCTGGATGTTGGATGCTTGTGGGAAAACTGACAATAATCACACGTGTGCTGATGATCACAAGGCTCTGGCTTTGATCGTCATTAATTGTGTTCTGTCCCAGTCCCACACTTTAAGTATTGATAGTGGGATAACCGGAGATGTGAAGTTCGGGGGTCATTGCACGAATAACGTCATAGCGCATGGCCAATTCAGCAGATGTGTGGGAAATTCTGCGGTAAACAACATAGCTTGGGATGATTCAGAGTTCCTCATGTGAGGTGTTTCAAACTGAATCCATCATCCCCCACACTCTCTCTCTCTCTCTCTCATCCTCTCTCCGCTCTCTCTCCTCTCTCCCTCTCGCTCTCCTCTCTCTGCTCTCTCTCTCTCTCTCTGTCCCCCTCTCTCTCTCTGGGCTACACAAAAATACATCGATAACATGTGAACTGAACTCAGCAATACAGCCTTTCACCTTCAAGCAACAACATTTCTGTTCATTGCAACGAGGCAAATAAATGTCAAAATAATAAAAGCATATTAGAAGTAATGACAGGTCACAGTAAGTAGGTACATTATTGGACCCGTTGTGATGAACTTCATTTTCCTTCTGAATTCACACTCGCGATGTTTGACTGAAAAGCCTGAACAGCGCCTTGCCATGGGTGTTTCTCGTCTCCTCTCTCTCTCTCCTCCGAATCTTCTCCCCCCCCGCTCTCTCTCATTCCTCCCCTCCCCTTCGTCTGCCCGGCATCTCCTCTCTAGCATCCCCCCTCTCTCTCTCCCTCCGGTCTCCCCTCTCCTCCTAACTCCGTCCGTCCTCTCTCCCTCGCTCGTCTCC
>JADBJO010001795.1:20000-27423 GCA_016801955.1 Conus betulinus | reverse complement strand
TCGGCAATGTGGGAGTGTGGGTAGTTTGGGGCGGACAATTGTTATCAGTGGACAATCAGCCAGAAGAGGAGCAACCACGTCGGCAAATGGGAGAAAACTGTGAGTAGATGATGGACAATTGCGCGTTACGTTCTTCTTCTTCTTTTTCTTCTTCTCTTCTTCTTCTTCTTCTTCTTCTCTCTCACTATATTCTACCTTGACATCCGATATAACGATTGTGTATTCAAACACTGTTGATTGGGCCATGCACACAATACCCAGTGGCCGCAATACAACATTAGGGGGCCAGAATACAGCGTGCATCGGCCAAGATACAATATCAGTGGCCACGATACAATGTCCAGTGGCCAAGAAACAACATCCAGTGGCCAAGATACAACATCCGGTAAACAGGAAACCCACAGTTGATTTGATCTGCTCAGGGTTGGTGTCTAGAACTAATAAGCTGTGCTGACAGCAAAAATGGGTTGTCTCCCCTGTTAAGATAGATCTTTTTGGCGGATGGAATTCCGTGCCTACCGGACATGATGTGAAATGGCATTATAGAAATGGATCAGAAAGTTAGCCTGTCTATCCAACCCCCTCCCCCTCTTCTTCGTAGCCTCTCCCCCTCCCCACCCACCCCGCACCCCCACCTTAACCTTCTCTGCTGTATGTGGTAGCTTCTTCTTGCCATTTGTATTCCGCAGGACAGAAGTTTTGTGTAGATGTACTTAGTGATACTTTGACCAAGATATTTTTCCACTCTCTCTCTCTCTCTCTCTCTCTCTCTCTCTCTCTCTCTCTCTCTCTCTCTCTCTCTCTCTTCCAGTTTCCATCTATTCTATACCTTCACCCATGTCTTGTATGGTGCAGGGGGTAGACACAGGAGACGCAGGACAGACAGTCATCAGACAGGGACAAGGAGAGGCAGAATGAGAAAGAGGCAGACCGAACGGGTTGCAGAATAGGAAGCAGCTCACTGCCACATTTCCTTTAAACTTCAGAAATCATGCTGTCACTGGAAACGCTACTTTCCATTAGACTCCCATGCATCCTTAGAAATGGAAATGGAGAGAGAGAGAGGAGAGAAGGAGAGAGAGAGAGAGAGAGAGAGAGAGGAGGAGAGAGAGGGGAGGAGAGGAGAGAGAGAGAGAGGAGAGAGAGAGAGAGAGAGAGAGAGGAGAGAGGAGAGAGAGAGGGAGAGAGAGAGAGAGAGAGAGGAGAGAGTATGGAGAGAGAGGAGATCAGAGGAGAGAGTGAGGGAACAGGAGAGAAGAGAGAGAGAGAGAGGAAGAGAGATTGAACGAGAGAGAGAGTAGAGAGAGAGGGGAAAGGGGAGAGCAGGAGAGACAGAGAGTAAGAATTGAGAAATGAGGCAACAAGACAAGAAGAGAAATTGAGCAAACAGATGGAACGAAGGAACACAAGTAGGTTGAGCACAAAACAAAGAACAGGACAGAGAAGAAGAGAAATGTCACACGACCATGAAAAATGGATGTAGTTGTCAGGAGACACAGACAGATCGGCCTCCACCGACAATCAGATTCTGTGGGTCTGATCAGCACCCAGCCGCCGATTCCAGCCATCAGTAATATGATTTCCAGCCCCTCTGTTGTTCCTCTCTCTACTATCGGGCCAGTAAAGTAGCTGGATCATTTTCCCTTCTGTGCGGAGGATCGAGTGACTTACCCAGTGTGTTTTGTTTTGTTGGATGTTGTTTGAAGCGTCAGCATTAGAGTCTGTCAATAATGTTGTATACAAACTATACAGAAGTCGTGGTAAAAAAAACAGGTCATTGCTTCATGGGAATCAGTTTCTAAGTTTAATTGATCAGTGATAAGCTGTGCTGGTCAGTTATCCGTTTCAAAGGTATCAACACTTTCACTAACTTTGGATAGAGGGACATCGACAATATCCCGATCTGCCATTAGCGACGCTTGCAATACGTGAAGAGAGCACTGAAGGCTGGCCGTTGTCCAGAAGGTCTTCATAGCTTAAACTCGTTCTCTGCTCTCTTTTCTTTAAAACCAGGAAAAAGACAAGGTCTTTTATCACGTGCTCTGGTTTGATAGAGGGCGTGTGCATTGGACATTTTTTTCGATCTTTAGGCGCAATCTGAAATGTCTAGTTAACTGAGTAGGAATTCAGTGTACAGCATTTTTCTAAAAAAAAACTGATAGTGCTTATGACTTGGCATGTCATTCAATGTGCGAAAAGACTATACAAAAAGTGAAGCATTGATTGGTGAGATACAGGTGTTTGGTGAAGTAACAGAGCACGAGCACAGCAGTCTGTAGGCAGACATCCCAGCATACTGCAGTGTACCGCTGGCAGTCAGTTTGCAAGGACTATGACCAACGGCAAAGAAAGGGTTAAGACTTGTTACGAACAAGGACCATAGATGATCAGCATTATTCAATGTTCTGATTTACAGTTACCTTTTCTCTACACCCACCCTTTGAAATTCAAACTTCTAGCATTTTGTGTTCTTTTGTTTGTTACGTATTTGTAAAGAAACCTGACTTGACAAAGGCCACCACAACGTTCATCCTCTCCACTTGCCCTGCTGGATTATTGGGTAAATCTCCATATCAAGTAAACTAGTCGTCTCTATTTGCCCTGCTGGATCATGGGGTATATATTCATATCAAGTAAATTAGTCCTCTCTGTTTGCCCTGCTGGATCATTGGGTACATCTCATATCAAGTAAATTAGTCCTCTATATTTGCCCTGCTGGATTATTGGGCATATATTCATATCAAGTAAAGTAGTCCTCTCTGTTTGCCCTACTGTGTCATTGGGTATATATTCATATCAAGTAAAGTAGTCCTCTCTGATTGCCCCTGCTGTGTCATGAGTATATCTCCATATCAAGTAAATTAGTCCTCTCTATTTGCCCTGCTGGATCATGGGTACATCTCCATATCAAGTAAATTAGTCCTCTCTATTTGCCCTGCGGGATCATGGGTATATATTCATATCAAGTAAATTAGTCCTCTCTATTTGCCCTGCGGGATCATTGGGTATATATTCATATCAAGTAAACTAGTCCTCTCTATTTGCCCTGCGGGATCATTGGGTATATATATTCATATCAAGTAAACTAGTCCTCTCTATTTGCCCTGCTGGATCATTGGGTACATCTCCATATCAAGTAACTTAGTCTCTATATTTGCCTTCTGGATCATTGGGGTACATCTCCATATCAAGTAAATTAGTCCTCTCTATTTGCCCTTCTGGATCATTGGGTATATATCCATATCAAGTAAGTTAGTCCTCTCTATTTGCCATGCTGTGTCATTGGGTATATATCCATATCAAGTAAGTTAGTCCTCTCCACTTGCCCTGCTGGGTCATTGGGTATATATCCATATCAAACAAGTTAGTCCTCTCCAATGGTGTCTTTGGATGACTGGTCCTATATCAATGTCAGGGAAGGCTAGCCCTCTCCTGCTGTTCTGTCCAATGATTCTGTGTATGTCAGGGTCATGTACAGAAGCGACTCCAATAAGGGAAAGTGCGCCTTCGCCACGCACGCACCGCACGCGCGCGCGCACACACATACACACACACACACACCACAACACACACACACACACACACACACACACACACACACACACACACACACACACACGCATATATATATATAGCAGCAACAGCAGCAACAACAACCACAACAACAACAACAATAACAAGAGCAACAGCAACAACAACAACAACAACAACAACAAACAACAACATGAGGGGGAGATTTTTACACTAATCTGAAAAGGTTTTCTTGGCAGGAGACCCAGACCAACCGGCCCCACCGACAATCAGATTCTGTGTCTCTGATCAGCACCAAGTCCCCGATTCCAGCCCAACCAGTAATATAATTTCCATCCCTCTGCTGTTCCTCTCTCCGCTATCAGGCCAGTAAAACTAAACAGACAGTCACACAGTCGATCAGTCAGTCACTCATACAGCTAACCAGTCTATCAGCCAGCTATGTCTCTGACGCCACGAAGCATCTAACTTACTTCAGTATTGCTGAGATTCACAAATTGTTTGGAGGTAAACTTAGGTTTCTTCTGACGTTAGCTTCGATTTGACCCGAGGACAGACACGACTAACTATATTGAGTGACGTGCACGGGGAAATGACGACAATGATACACAATCGTCTGTCGTCGACATCTGGACACACACAACTCTGATATGGAGGACGCTATCACTGCCTCCACTTTCTACGATACTCATCCTGTTTACTACTGATCAATATTCTGAAAGAAATCTTATGTATTCAGCAGATGTGGAGTATTAGTGTGAAGAATCGGCTTGGTGAGCTTTTTTTTTTCTTTTGCTGTGACCTAGTCCTTATAAAAGGAAAATCCTGAAGTTTGGTTCCCAAATTGTTGATCTTCCAGATAACCGCACAATGCCAGGATCAATGCTGGTGAAACAATTCATTGTCCCAGTTCTGCGACAGTTTCAGTTAGTCCTCACTTCAGTGGCCTCATCTCATCATGCCAGCTGCAGAAAAGACGATATCGATACATTGTCACCCACACATTCTATTCTGAAAAGTCAAACGTTCTAGTCCTCATAAAGTCGATAACCGAAGATGATGCTAAGAGAGTGGCTACGTCTTCCGTGTAACCTTTCACCATATTTATTTCTGCCTTGCCATTTTCACAGTCACGGAAAAAAAAAAATAGAGCAACAAGTCTGAGAACTATCACTCTCCGTAATTAAACTGTCAGCTTTAGGACTGGCCACTGACAGATGCTTGCCCTACGAGAGTGGTCTGAGGATTTTGCAAAGCTGACCTTTCTGCTGTTCACAAGTTTTGACATTCCATTTCTCCTTTCCGATTCCTTGGTGTATTGCTCCAAAGATCGATCGAAGTTTCATCACATCTACTGTGTTCTCTAAGACGTCTCCCCCATACATATTTTCCATTTCTGAAATTGCTCTTTTGTGCAAGGCATGCAAAATCAAATGACATGTAATTTTCTTCTGCGCTAAGAGAATCATTACTTAGGTTCATTGTTAGTTATTGCCAGGGAATCTGTTGAAAGCAGACATTTATTATAACAACTACAAAACCTTTTCGTTTTTTTCCCCTTGCAACAACCGGGAAAATTGTTCGAAGAAGAAGATCGAATACCTGATTAACTCTGATGATGCTACAAGGATTGAACCCTGCAAGTGCAGTGGGACAGTCCAATCATCTAACCACTGGACCAATGCACAGACTACAGAGCATAAATTGTCACACATGAGGGTCAGAGCTGAAGAACAGACTACGCCATATACAAAGGCTTAGAACAAATGGAGTTATCACCCATGCCATTACGCCATTCTAGGAAATCTAAGTACAAACTGTATTGTCACCTGAGAACTAATGAACACCATAACACAAGAACTAAAGCACTAACTACGAAATCGCGCAATGGAAGAGGCGACACCATCACACAAACGCTGCACGCATTTAGCCGTGACGTGAGGGATGAAGCGTAGTCTTTGCCAGCATGAGAAGCTAAAGAACAAAGCATGTCGTCACAGGAAGACTGAAGCGCAAATAGCGCCATCAAAGAAGGAAGGTTGCTATGCTGTCTTGACGTCGCAGCGTCATCTGTGCCTTAGCTGCGACCATCAATCACCGGAGAGCTGTGGCCATTGTCAACATGCTGTAAACACGGGACAGATCAAACACACAGCTCAATAAAGCTGAACATTGAGTACATGAAGCATCTCTCTCTCTCTCTCTCTCTCTCTCTTCTCTCTCTCTCTCTCTCTCTCTCTCTCTCTCTCTCTCTCTCTAACATTCTAGTTTGATTTTCCCCTCGCTGGATGGCCCCAGCTTTGTGCCCACAACCCCAAGCAATTAGAAAACGAAACCATTCAGACAGCCAAGACTACTAACACGCTGCTAAACCGCCAATAAACAACAGAACCCTGGAATGAGTCTGAGACGCAAGAGAGAGAGAAGAGAGAGAGAGAGAGAGAGAGAGAGAGGAGAGAGAGAGAGATACAGGAGAGAGAGAGAGAGAGAGGAGAGAGAGAGAGAGAGAGAGAGAGAGAGGAGAGAGAGAGAGAGAGGAGAGAGAGAGAGAGTACTAGGGAGAGGGAGAAAAGCAACACAAGGGGATAAAACAACAACAACAACAACAACACAACATCAAATTACAACAACGACGACGACGACAACAACAACAACAACAGCAACACAGGATAGAGAAGAGTTCACACTAGAATGAAAATGGATCTGTTTGGCACGAGACACACACCAGACTGGCCATTACAGACAATCAGATTCTGTGTCTGGTCAGCAGCACCCAGCCCTCGATTCCAGTCCGATCCCATAATGTGATTTCAAGGCTCTCTGTTGTTCCTCTCTCCACTGCTAGGCCAGTAAACTAGCTGGATCATTCTCCACTCTATGTGGGGGCTTGGGCTGTCATTGTGCTATGTGCCTGTCTGTGGTTGCTGGCTTGAAAGGAAGGCGTCAGTTAGTTGGCTGTTTTGCCTGTAGCGTAACCATCAGACCCTGTCAATTATGTTGTGCACAGACTCCATGCAGATGAGAGCAAAACGAGGGGCATGTGACGTCCAATGGGAGTCCGTTTATAAGTTACACATGTTGTTAAGAGCAGACTGGACCATGGAAGGTTTGTACTCTTCAGTGTTCTGTTTCAAGGAAACCATAATTACCCGAGTGTACACACACACACACACACACACACACACACACACACACACACACACACACACACACACACACAGCGCAGGCTATATTTTTTTTCTTATAATTAATTTAGGGGAAAGATGTACAGCATATAATTTAACTGACAACATAGACTGCCAGTCATTAAATAAACAGTCATTCAGTCTATCAGTCACCAACATCCGCTGACGTCATGTAGCATTTTATATGCTTCAATATTGCTGAGTTTTACAAGTGTTTCGAGGTGAACTCAGGAGTGCTGACGTTGGCTTCCATTTGGCCCGAGATGACATGACTACAAATGTTGATGACATGCACATGAAAACAGCGACAATGATACACAAACCGTCTGCCATCGACAACATCTGGACATATGACTCTGATATGGAGGGAACTATCACAGCTACTGTCTTCTATGATATGTCTCCTTGTTTGATAGTGAGCAGTATACCAAATATTCTTACGTAATCGGTATATCTCGAATATTAAATTAAGATAAGTCTTGGTGAACCTTCATTATCGGTTGTGACCTACTTCTTGGTCATGTGAAAGACCTGAAGTTTGGTTCCCAAAGCACTGATGTTCTAGATCATCAGCAGAAAACCCAGCATCAATATTGAGCCAAATATCTCTATTGTCCAACTTCTATCACAGTTTTAAGCTCTTAGTCCTGACTTCAGTGATCTCATTTCATCATACCAGGAGCGAAAAAGACGGCGTTTGTGTTGCC
>JADBJO010001795.1:7500-12500 GCA_016801955.1 Conus betulinus | reverse complement strand
CATACCTACAAATTGTGTAGAAATATCGACCACATACTTTCTAAGGTATTCCATAAAAAAGAAGAACTGTTTGCGTTGTTATAGCTGTTAGTAACGGCTATAACGGTAGTCTAAAACATCGGGCATCAGCCGTCGCCCATAATGAACATACCTACGAATTTTCAAAAAGATCGACAAAGTGCTTTTCTAACATATTCCATAAAGTACAAAAACCGTTATGAGCCGTTATAGCCGTTAGTAACGGCTATAATGGTAAACTGAGAGATCGAGCATCATCCATAACCCATAGTGAACATACCTTCTAATTTTCACAAAGATCGGCCGAGCACTTTCTGAATTATTCAATAAGAGAAGAAAAACCGTTACAAGCCATTACATCTGTTAGTAACGGCTATAACGGAAAACTAAAACATCAGGCATCATTCGTGATCCATAATGAACATACCTGCTAATTTTCACAAAGATCAACCCAAGTATTTTCTGAGATATTCCATAAAGAAGAAAAACTGTTGCAGGCCATTACAGCCGTAAGTAACGGTAAAATAACACATCGGGCATCATCTTTGGCCCATAATGAATATACCTACACGTTTTCAGAAAGATCGGCCTCAGTTTTGTCTGGAGCGAGTGGAACACATTTTGACCATGGGCAGACACACACACACACACACACACACACACACACACACACACACACACACACACACACACGCACACACACACACACACACACACACACACACACACACACACACACACACACACACACGCACACGCACGCACACACACACACACACACACACACACACACACACACACACACTCACAGACAGCATTTCTTCATTCCCATTCTGAAATACTCCCTGTTCTATAAGAACTGGGAGTACAAAAACAGACAGCACCATTACACGAGAACTAAACCACAAACGCAAAAACGCACACTGTAGAAAACACGGCCAGGGCATTAATGCAACAACACGCATACTAAGTTAAAGCACACAGTACATCATGATATGAAGACTGAAGCAAAGGCTGTGCCATCAGATGGAGGCTAACCTGCCCTCACGTGATAGCGTTATCTGTGTTTTAGCTGCAACCATGTATAAAGATCGAGTTACTGCCATTGTCAACATGCTGTAAACACAGGACAGATCAAAGACAAAGCCCAATAAGCAGAACATTGAGTACTGACACATCTCTCTCTCTCTCTCTCTCTCTCTCTCTCTCTCTCTCTCTCTCTCTCTCTCTCTCTCTCTCTCTCTCTCTCTCTCTCTCTCTCTCTCTCTCTCTCTCTCTCTCTCTCTCCTCCTCTCCGCTCTCTCTCTCTCTCTCTCTCCTCTCGTCTCCCCCTCTCTCTCTCTCTCTCTCTCTCTCTCTCTCTCTGGCCTGCTAGTTTGATTTTTCCCTCGCTGGCCAGTCCTGCTTTGCCCACAAAGAAGCGCACACCCACTGCCGACATACAACTCCAAGCAATTAGACAACGAAACAGCCAGACAGCCAGACTAATAACACCCCACTAAAACCGCCAATAAACAACAGACCCCTGAAATGAGTCTGAGGCGCAAGAGAGAGAGAGAGAAGAGAGAGAGAGAGAGAGAGAGAGAGAGAGAGAGAGTAAAAAACAAGTGTAAAGAAGGGAGATCACAATAAGGCAAAGAGGAAAGAAAACGAAAAATAGTGGTAAAGAAAGAACAGGAAAAGAAATGCAAAAAGTGTAATCAAAACAGAATATAAGAAAAAACCAACATGAGCAACAACAACACCAACACCATCAAAAAACCGGATAGGGTGGAGCTCACACTAACATGAAAATGGATGTCAGAAGACACAGACCAGACAAGCCATGACAGACAATAATAATAATAAAAAAAAATAATAGTAATAATGATCATCATCATCATCATCATCATCATCATCATCATCATCATCATCATCATCATAACAATAATAGTAATGATTGTGATGATAATAATGATAAGAATAATGATATGAATGATAATAATAGTGATAATAATAATGTTTATTTCTATATTTATTAATGATAAAAATGCTCAACAGTATTTACATTTAATAAAAGAGCAAATGGTCATATTAGAAGTCATGAAAGTCATGCACATTGAAAGAATAAAACACAAAGCCTTGATATATTAAATAATAACTTGCATAAATCAAATTAATAATAATAATATAAAGATAAGGTTAATAAAATAAAATAATAATAATAATAATAATAATAATAATAATAATAATAATAATGATAATGATGATGATGATGATGATGATGATGATGACGATAACAATATAAAAAACAAATAACATAAGACATTTCATACAAAAAAGTCTCTCTCTTATACACACACACACACACTCACCGACACACAGACCACATACACACACTCACTCACTCACACACACACCCACACACACACACACACACACACACACACACAGAGAGAGGAGAGAGAGAGAGAGAGAGGAGAGGGAGAGAGAGGAGAGAGAGAGAGAGAGAGAGAGAGAGAGAGAGAGAGAGATTCATATTGCTGGTCTAGAAACAAACAGTGACGTGCACATTGAAACAGCGACAACGACTCAAACTGCCATCAACAAGGTCTGGACATATCACTTTGATGTGAGGGCGCCATCACAGCAACTGCATTCTACGATATGTTTCAGGCTTGAAAGTGGGCAGTATACCAAAGACGTCTTGTGTAATCAGCAGATGTCGAGTATTGAGTTAAAGAGAAGGCCTGGTGAACCTTCAGTATTGGTTGTGACCTACTTCTTGGCCATGTGAGAGATCTGAAGTTTGGTTCTTAAAGCGTTGATGTTCCAGATCATCAGCAGAATCCCAGCATCAATATTGGCGAAATATCTCCATTGTCCAACTTCTATTACAATATTAAGCTCTTAGTCCTGACTTCAGTGACCTCATTCGTCATACCAGCTGAAAAAAAAGACGGTGTTGTTGCCCTATCCACTCAAACTTTCTGTTCTGAATGTCAAAGATCCCTGCCTTCACAGAGACAATAAAGGATGGTGCTAACAGTGGCTACGTCTTCCTTGTAACCTTTCACCATATTTATTTCTGCCTTGCCATTTCCACAGTCATGGTAGAACAGAGAACCCCGGCGGAAATATCTCGCGCCACAAAATCAAACTGTCAGCTTTAGGAATGGCCTGGCGGTGCCAGCCCTTGAAAACTGGAATGATGATTCCAATGACCTTTCTGCCGTTCACAAGTTTTGACATCCCATTTCTTCTTTCTGATTCCTTGGTGTATTGCTCGAAAGATTGATAGAATTTCACCAGATTTACTATGTTTCCCCCTGACCATATTCCCAATATACGTTTGTTCCATTTTTGAAATGGTACTCTTGTGCAATGCTTGAAAAAGCAAAAATGTAATGATATGCAGTTTTGTCCTACTCAAACAAACATCGCTTCAAGATTCTTGTTGATTTAAGCCACAGAATCGGTTTCAAGTAGATATATTCTATAACACTTACAAACCCTTTTGATTTCATTCCTCCTCCTTGCAGCAACGTGGAAAACTCTTGAAAAGAAGAAGAAGAAAGAAGAAGAAGAAAGAAGAAGAAGAAGAAGAAAGAAGAAGAAGAAAAGAATTAGTTTAGAGAAAACGCTTGGTCAACCTTCACCTTTGGCTGTGACCTTTGTTAGTGGTCACATGAAAGACCTGGAGGTTGGCTTCTAAAGCGTTGATGTTGCACATCAACAGCAGAATGCCAGAATCAATACTGGCAAAAAGTGTCCATCGTTCAACTTCTATCACAGTATTAAGCACTTAGTTCTGACCTCAGTGGCCTCATTTCGTAATGCCAGCAACAGAAATGACGGCATTGATACCTTGTCTACCCAAACATTCTGTTCTGAATGTAAAAGAATCCAGCCTCCACAGAGACTATGTCGGATGGTGCTAAGAGTGGCTACATCTTCCGTGTAATCTTTCACCATGCTTATATTTCGTCTTACCATTTCCACAGTCACCGAAAACAGAGCATTAAGTTTTGAGAACTATTGCTCTAGATAATTAGACTGTCAGCCTTTGGATTTGCACGGTGATGCTTGCTTGCCTCACAATTCTAGCATATGAATTCTACAGAGTGGACCTTAACTCACACGTTTTGACATTCAGTTCATCCTTTCCGATTCCTTGGTGCATTACTCGAAAGATCGATCGGAATTTCATTAAATCTGTTTTTTTTTTCCAGCTGTACATTTTTTTTTTTCTAGAATCGCTCTTTTCGTGTAATATTTGCACAAGCAAATGATATGTAATTTTGTCCTGCACTAAGATACTCCTTACTTTAAAGTTCTTGTAATTCATGTCCCATGATCTATGTCAAGTAAACGCGTACTACAGCAACTCCAAACCTATCAAACTTTTCCCTTGCAGCAATCTCACATTGTTCAAAGAAGAAGAAGAAGAAGAAGAAGAAAGAAGAAGAAGAAGAAGAAGAACAACAACAACAACAACAACAACAACAACGACAACAACAACAACAACGACAACAACAGCAACAAGATGATGATGATGATGATGATGATGATGATGATGATGATGATGATGATGATGATGATGATGAAGTAGACAAGTAAAAGGAGGAGGAGAGAGGAGGAGGAGGAGGAGGAGGAGGAGGAGGAGAAGAAGAAGAAGAAGAAGAAGAAGAAGAAGAAGAAGAAGAAGAAGAAGAAGAAGAAGAAGAAGAGCCCAAGCCAATATTAATGCTCATGACACTACAAGGATTGAAACCTTCAAGTTCAGTGTGGTAGTCCAACTGTCTAACCACTGGGTCAAACCACAGAGTGTAGTGCATAGACTGCTACACACAAAAGACGTAGCTAAAGAATAGAGTGAACTGTCAAACTATGACTAGGTTCAACCAGTGTCGTCATCCACACTCTGCCATTATACGAAGTCAAAGTACAAACTATATCATCACCTCAGGACGAACAACAGACAGCGCCATCACACGAGAACT
>JADBJO010001794.1:370000-372500 GCA_016801955.1 Conus betulinus | reverse complement strand
AATTCAGTCGCAGTGCTTTCTTTTCTCCTTCGCGATATTCCACTGTGGAATTTGAAATACAGCGCTCTGTATATCTCTTGCAGGACTCTCGTTCGGTCACTTTTTGACAGTAATGTCTGCCTTCTTCATCAATCACAATTCGTATGCATTTGCCAGCAAGCCGATCCCAAACCACTACGATGTACTTTTCAGAATCCTTCTGGCACAATCCAAACACTTCTTTGGACAGTCGTGCGCCTCCTGTGTACTTGTAAACAGGCACAATAACTTCACTGGGAGCCTTGGCCGGCATGGACAGAGTGACGGGCCGTCCCAGCACGTGGTAAATATCATCCTCGGAGATACGGTCATTGTCGGAGTGCACAACCTGTCTTAGGGTGCTTGCAGGGACGTTTTTCTCTATGCTGCGTAGACTTTCTTCACTGCCCTTGCCCTGTCGCATTTCCTTCTCCATCTGCACCGTGTCCACGTCAGAAGCTTGGGAGGTCAGGGCGTGGTGCACTCTCTGCCGGAGCTGCACCAGACTGTCCAGCTGCTGCTGTGTAGACTGGACCGTCATGGTCAGCTGCACTTCCACGGCAGAGCTGGAAGAGTCCAGTTCGCTCAGAACGTTGGCACAGGTGGCGTCAATCCTTTTGAATAGAAGATCTCGCTGCGTCTGCACCTGCAACAATACGCAATGACTAGTCATTGATACATTGCATTTGCTTTGAATCCCAATTGATCCCATGGCACATATTCAGTATCTTTTTAAGTCAAGAACAACAATACTAAAAAGGAAAGTTGTTTGCCTGTTTTTTTTATTCGGATATTTGCTTTCTTGTTTCTCTATCATTGTTGTTGTTTCTCTTTTAAGTTCTGAAGTAGTTTGATTATTAATACGGAGCAGTGGGTCGGGGGAGGGGGGGGGGAAGAGGAGGGAGATGGTGGCTGATAATGCAAAACCTCTTTGATCTGATTGTGGGATGTTGACCGTCCTCTGAGCGATAGAGACAGGGTGGTGGACAGGAAGCCACGACGAGGTATGCTAACGTAGCATGTGAACTAACACCGTCTCCTGTCTCCAGAGCAGTTCTTGTCTGCCAACCTTTGTGTTGACCGGCTTCCTGCTATAGACTTATGCATGATGTTCTTTGTAGTTCGTGTGGGGAATTTGTCCGATGCACTGATTCTCAACGCCTAGCTTTGTTGTGTAAGATATATGCTGCCGATGTCAGCCTCGTAGCTACACCTGCTAGTTTAGGAAGAAACTCAACGGAAACCATGATGACGCAGAAGGTCTTCGGAGAAGACTCCCATAAGGCACTGTTTCAGTCCCGAACTCCTTACACTCTAAGTGGGCCGGGCCGCATCCAGGTCATGACTCCCAGATGACCTGCAAATTTTTTTTCGTGGCGTTGCAGGGATTGGAAATTGTACTTTCGGGATAAGTGAGCGTCCTGACTTTGCCTTTTTTTTTAGACAGGTGTCTTACCCACATCGCTCACGAAACACCTGTTCTGAGGTGGGCCATGTAAGCCTTCTGACGTTCACTCTTGCTTCTTCTTGAGCAGATCGTGTTGGAACATCTTTCATCTGCCTCTGCCAGGCCTTCGGGGTTCTGGTCCTCTTCTTACCAGAAATCGCTGACTGTTCATGGAATCATTCATTGACAGCCGCACCACAGTTGCTGGTCCATCTGGCCAGTTCAGGGTCCTAGCAAAGCTTCAACTGTCAATCTGCAGACCTGGTGTACGTCATCACTTGCACCTTGTGTTCAAAGAAATACACGGCGGAGACGTACCGCAGCCTGAAAGAGCGTTTCTCTGAGCACCTTCGCTGGGGTATGAAGATCCCGTGGGCTCTCACTTCAACAGCCCCTACCACAACTTCACCCATGCGAGAGTGGCTGCTGTCTGGCAGAACCGGTCCAGTGGACTCTATCGTCTCTTTATGGAGTCATCCATCATTGCCCGACTTGGGACCCTCGCCCCTGCCGGCCTGAACACCAGAGAGTGACAGCAGCTGAGCTTCAGGCACCCCTCTCCCTTCTCTACTAATTCCTCCCGTCCCCACCCCCCCCCCCCCCCCCCCCCCCCTTTATTTTTTGTTACAGGCCTTCTTGCTTTCCACTTTAACTTGTTCATGATTCCTACTCACTGTTTCACTTCAATTAAATTCCTTTTGTCTCTGAGCTCTGTTCATTCCCCCTTTTTATTGTCAGTCCCCATATGAGATCTGTCTCTATCATCCACCAACTCTAAGCCTGATGACAGTTCTATGAGCACAAAGCTTGCTTGGCTTCTTTCCTGTTCCCCCGATCACCATACTCAAACCCTGGTGAGTGCATTCTTCCACCTTTTTCTTCTTCTTCTGGAAGCCACATTCCGTCAAGTTGCCAGTTAGACTGGGAGTACTTTGAAGACTTGTGGATGTAGATTTCTGCTTCCATGTGGCACAGTGAGTTCAATCAGTATATTGTTTGTTTTGATGAAGCTGAGTGGCGTAAAATATCCGGTCT
>JADBJO010001794.1:362500-365000 GCA_016801955.1 Conus betulinus | reverse complement strand
CAGCAAGCGGGATTTCCCGTTAGTGACGAGTGAGAGCGCTCTATTTGTAGCATTTGTGACATAAAGCTCTCTCGCTTCTCTCTCCTTCTCTCTCTCTCTCTCTCTCTCTCTCTCTCCTCTCATCTTCTCTCTCTCTCTCTCAAAATTATCAGGTCATCATGTAAGCCCGGCAAAGAACATTAAATAACGCAATGAGATGTTTTACCAATTTTTTACCAAACAAGCGTGTTGTGTTGTGTGTGTATGAGTTTGTGTGTGTGTGTGTGTGGCTGTGTGTGTGTTGTGGTGTGTGGTGTGTGACCCCCTTTCTCTCTCTGTGTTGTGTCTCTGTGTGGTGTGCTCTCCTCTGTGTGTCTGTGTGTGGTTCTGTCTGTGAGATGTGGACCCCCTTCCTCTTCTCTCTCTCCCTCTGGTCTCTCTCTCTCTCTCTTCTCTCTCTCTCTCTCCTCCCTCTCTCTCTGCAAAAATTTATCGGTCATCATGTAAGCCCGGCTGGCAGAAACTCATGTATCAGAACACCGCATGCGATGGGGCAAACTGTAAAATCCAATGATTACCAAAATGGTTGGTGATGATTGTGACGCTGCGCCGCGTTGTATTGTATGTATGTTATGTGGGTGTGTTTCTTTCGTTCTAATACTGCTGTTTTAAACTCTCTTCAACAATTTTGAGTGATATTAGGACGCTCTGAAAAGAAAAGAAGTAGAGACTCAAGGAATGAAATGATATGAATGATTAGATCTAAAAAGACTGTGTGTTGGGTAGAGGTTATGATTTTGGAAGCATAAAATGTAGGCCCTTGTATGTGAGTGTGGTACGTGTATGTATTTGTATAATGTGTCTAAAACTGAACAATAAACATATCAATAATCTTAAAAAAATATTAGATGCAAAACAATTAGCGGGGAAAAAAAAAAAAAAGGCCAAAAAGAAATAAAAAAAAAAAAAAAAAGAAAAAAAAGAAAAAAACTAACATAAAGCAAAAAAAAAAAACTAGAAAAAAGCAAGAAAAAAAAATCTTTCACTATCTTAAACAAAAATGAGTAAGCTCAAAATTATCTAAACAAAATGAGTTAGCTCAAAACTATCTAAATAAATACCTCAATCGGACTATGTATTAAGTATTCAGCAATTTCGATCAGCAGAGAATGATTCGAAAGTAGTTCTTGCAAGTTTTTTTTTTCAGAAAAAAGTTTGATCGTAATGATGTTGGCAAGAAAGTAGTCAACTTAGTCTGTGACAATTGAACAAAACGTGGTTCAGTGTTATCTCTTTACCACAAATACAAGTTAGTATTCTTACTAAATTTTGTTTTTCAAAGCATTTAGCTTTAATCGAATTATAAGGGAAAAGATATTTGTCTGGAATAATAAAATGGAAGATCAGGCATTTTTCCTAATACAAGGTCTATTGGAAAAGCTTCCCATGGGTTGGATGAAATCTTGGTAGACGAATCAATCACATTTGCTTGGGCTCTCTTCCGTGCAGTCGATTCAAGGGTACGATAACATTCTACTACTGGACGGTTTTATTTTCAACTCAGAAAATGACCCTGCTTTTTTTGAGCACCTTTTTCTCGCAGCCCTATCAGCCAGTTCATTTCCAAGTATACCAGTATGCGAAGGAATCCAGCAAAATTCTATAATAATGCCTTTAGACACCAGACCAGTATAAAAAAGATATTTAATTTCAAACACAAGGTCGGGTCGGTCGTGTCGATATATTAGAGGAGTCAAGGGCAAAAGTAGGACTGATTTTGAATTCTACTACAAAGAAAAACTATCTGAGCGATGTTAATGGGACGATCTGTTAGAAATTCCATTGCCATCATTACAGCTACTAATTCGGCTGTGAATATAGATAAATTGCTACCCCAGAAAGAACGATCTTTGAGTTTTAAGGGAAGGAATAACAAATGCTGCACCAACATTTCCATCATCTAAAACGGAGGAACCATCAGTAAAACACCTGAAAATGATTTTGATATCTTTCGTATACGTGTGATTTTGCTAAATTTGTGATGATATTAATATTTACCCTTTTTTATATCAGAATAACCAGTATCAAGAATAGGTTTTGGTATCTCCCATGATGGAATAGAGGAAAAAAGATGGTTTTTTTTAGCCACTGCTTCAATATCAACCAATGGGAAGCTTTTCCAATTGACCTTGTATTAAGAAAAATGCCTGATCTTCCAGCAAGAAGTGTGGTGTGTGTGTGTGCTGTGTGTGTGTGTGTGTGTGTGTGTGTGTGTGTGGTGTGTGTGTGTGTGTGACTCACCTCCCTTTCTCTCTCTCTCTCCCTCTCTCTCTCTCTCTTTAGACCCTTCTCCCCTTCTCCCTCTCCTCCCTCTCTCTCTCTCTCTCTTAAACTTCTCTCTAACCCTCACTCCCTCTCTCTCTCCTTCCCTCTCTCTCACTCCTCTCTCTACCCCTCTCTCTCTCTCTCTTTCCTACCCCTCTCTCCCCTCTCACTCTCTCTCTCTCTTACCCCCCACCCC
>JADBJO010001794.1:317500-342500 GCA_016801955.1 Conus betulinus | reverse complement strand
GTTCGATGGACGTAGTGGCGCCCTCCAGAGGGACAGCTCACTCACGCCGGCTCCTCCGCGACTAAGCAATTACTGTCGTCATTAGAGGGCTTAGTAGGTGGTGTCCTGCGTATGTTGGATCAGGAACCTAAGTCTTTCTTGCATGGGCTGAAATATGGCGACTGTTCACGTTCTAAGAACAGCAGAAATTCGCTTTTTTCAGGATAGCATTACTCCCTTTCTCAAGATGACAACAGGTCACTTTCTCAATACAACAACAGGTCACTTTCTCAATACAACAACAGGTCACTTTCTCAATACAACAACAGCTCACTTTCTCAATACGACAACAGCTCACTTTCTCAGTGCGACAACACCTCACTTTCTCAATGCAACACCTCACTTTGTCAATACGAAAACGGGTCACTTTCTCAATACGACAACAGCTCTCTGTCTCAATACAATACCTCACTTTGTCAATACGACAACAACTTACTATCTCAATACAACAGCAACTCACTTTCTCAATACGACAACAGCTCACTCTTTCAATACGACAACAGCTCTCTCAATACAGCAGCTCATTCTCTCAATACGATAACACCTCACTTTCTTACTACGACAACAGCTCTCTCAATACGACAACAGCTCACTTTTTCTTAAAACGACAACTGCTCACTTTTTCAAGACGATAACAGCTCATTTTTCTCAATACGACAACAGCTCACTCTCTCTCAATGCGACAACAGCTCTCTTTCTCAATACGACAACAGTTCTCTTTCTCAAGACGACAACAGCTTACTTTGCCAAGACACAGCAGCTCTCTCAATACAACTGCTCTCTTTCTCAACACGACAACAGCTGTCTTTCTCAATATGACAACAGTTCTCTCAATACCACAAACGCTTACTTTCTCAATACAACAACAGCACACTTTCTCAATACGACAACACCTCACTTTCTCAATACACCAACACCTCACTTTGTCAATTCGACAACAACTCACTTTCTCAATACGACAACAACTCTCTTTCTCAATACGACAACACCTCACTTTCTCAATACAACACCTCACTTTGTCAATACGAAAACAGGTCACTTTCTCAATACGACAACAGTTCTCTTTCTCAATACAATACCTCGCTTTGTCAATACGCCAACAACTTACTATCTCAATACGACAACAACTCACTTTCTCAATACGACAACAGCTCACTCTTTCAATACGACAACAGCTTTCTCAATACAACAGCTCATTCTCTCAATACGATAACACCTCACTTTCTTACTACGACAACAGCTCTCTCAATACGACAACAGCTCACTTTCTTAAAACGACAACTGCTCACTTTTTCAAGACGATAACAGCTCATTTTTCTCAATACGACAACAGCTCTCTTCTCAATACAACAGCTCACTCTCTCTTAATGCGACAACAGCTCTCTTTCTCAATACGACAACAGTTCTCTTTCTCAAGACGACAACAGCTTACTTTGTCAAGACACAGCAGCTCTCTCAATACAACTGCTCTCTTTCTCAACGCGACAACAGCTGTCTTTCTCAATATGACAACAGTTCTCTCAATACCACAAACGCTTACTTTCTCAATACAACAGCACACTTTCTCAATACAACAACAGCTCACTTTCTCAATACGACAACACCTCACTTTCTCAATACAACAACACCTCACTTTGTCAATACGACAACAACTCACTTTCTCAATACGACAACACCTCACTTTCTCAATACCACACCTCACTTTGTCAATACGAAAACAGGTCACTTTCTCAATACGACAACAGTTCTCTTTCACAATACAATACCTCACTTTGTCAATACGCCAACAACTTACTACCTCAATACGACAACAACTCACTTTCTCAATACGACAACAGCTCACTCTTTCAATACGACAACAGCTTTCAATACAACAGCTCATTCTCTCAATACGATAACACCTCACTTTCTGAACACGACAACAACTCTCTCAATACGACACAACAGCTCACTTTCTTAAACACAACAGCTCGCTTTTTCAAGACGATAACAGCTTATTTTCTCAATACGACAACAGCTCTCTTTCTCAATTCGACAACAGTTCTCTTTCTCAAGACGACAACAGCTTACTTTGTCAAGACACAGCAGCTCTCTCAATACGACAACTGCTCTTTTTCTCAACACGACAACAGCTGTCTTTCTCAATATGACAACAGCTCTCTTTCTCCATACAACAGTTCTCTTTCTCAAGACGTCAACAGCTCACTTTGTCAATACAACAACAGCTCTCTCATTACCACAACAGCTTTCTCAATACCACAACAGCTCTCTCAATACGTCAACACCTCACTTTCTCAAGACGACAACAGCTCACTTTCTCAATACGACAACTGATCATTTTCTTAATACGACAACAGCTCACTCTCAATACAACAGCTCTCTCAATACCACAACAGTTCTCTCAATACGACAACAGCTCTCTCAATAAAACACTCTCAATACGACGACAGCTCTCTCAATACAACAACACCTCTGTCAATACGACAACACCTCTCTCAATACGACAACAGCTCACTTTCTCAATACGACAACAAGTTACTTTCTCAAAACCACAACAGCTCTCTCAATACAACAACAGCTCTCTTTCTCAATACGACAAAAGCTCTCTTTTTTTCAATACGACAACAGCTCACTCTCTCAGGCCATCAACATGGGATAATACAGACGAATAAAACAGAATGGAAGAATTTGATGGAAGGATAATACAGATGGATGTAATGGATGGACATAATGGCAGAACATGCTGGTAGGATGTGACAGGAGGATATAGTGGATAATAGTGGATATATGGGGGCATAATGGCACGACATGCTGGTAGGATGTGACAGGAGGATGATATAGTGGATGTAGTGGATGGGCATAATGGCACGACACGCTGGTAGGATGTGACAGGAGGATAATATAGTGGATATAGTGGATGGGCATAATGGCACGACATGCTGGTAGGATGTGACAGGAGGATTATATAGTGGATGGGCATAATGGCACGACATGCTGGTAGGATGTGACAGGAGGATAATATAGTGGATATATAGTGGATGGGCATAATGGCAGAACTTGAGGACAGGGTGTGCTGGAAAATGGACAAATGCATGGAAAGAGGAGTCTGTTTCTCTGTGTGTCTGTCCGTCTTTCGTGTGTGTGTGCGTGTGTGTGTGCGTGTGTGTGTGTGTGTGTGTGTGTGGGGGGGGGGGGGGGGGGGGGGGGAGTGAGTGTGTGTGTGTGTCTGTCTGTCTGTCTGTCTGTCTGTCTGAGTGAGCGTGTGTGTGTGTGTGTGTGTGTGTGTGTGTGTGTGTGTGTGTGTGTGTGTGTGTGTGTGTCGGGTGTGTGTGTCTGTGTCTGTGTCTGTGGCTGAGTGTGTGTCGGTGTATGTACGTGCATAGGTGTGTGTGTGTGTGTGTGTGTGTGTGTGTGTGTGTGTGTGTGCGTGCGTGCGTGCGTGCGTGCGCGTGTGTGTGTGTGTGTGTGTGTGTGTGTGTGTGTGTGTGTGTGTGTGTGTGTGTGTGTGTATGTGTCTGAGCAAGTAAGCGAGCGCAAGCGCAAGCGCGTGTATGTGTGTGTGTGTGTGTGTGTGTGTGTGTGTGTGTGTGTGTGTGTGTGTGTGTGTGTGTGTGTGCTTGCTAGAATGTTCGTGTGAACCTCTGTCTGTCTGTCTCTTTGTCTGTGTCTGCGTCTGCGCTTGCATGGGTGCGTGTGCTTGCACGAGTGTCCGTGTGCTCAGGTACGGACGTGCTTTCGCGTGTACGAGTCTGTGCATGGAAGGGGGGAATGGGTGGAGCAGGAGAGATTAAGGAAGAAGAGAGGGGGGGGGGGGGGGGTCAGGGGGGGGACGACTTGTTAGCGGCGCCTATATTCATTTACTATGTGTTTATTCCATCCAAAGAATTGGACGAATGTGAGCGTTATTGTAGCATATGAGAACATCCAGTGCGGGGGGGGGGGGGGGGGGGGGGGGGGGGGGGGGGGGGGCGGGGTTACAGTACTGAGTTCTCAGCCTTTGTCCGTCTTGAGCTGACCGTCAGTTCTCTGCTTGCTATGCAGAACTCACCACTCTGATTGTCAGAATATTTTTCACCTTCCTTGAATCCTTGTAGATGCTCTTTGTTGTGATTATTGTTCTTGGTTTGTTTTTCATTGATTTTCTTTGTGTAATACTCTTGTATTTGTTGTTTTTGCTCGGTGTGTGTGTGTGTGTGTGTGTGTGTGTGTGTGTGTGTGTGTGTGTGTGTGTGTGTGGATGGGGGGATGGGGGATGAAGGGATGAAGGGATTCTGGACCTGACGGAGACGCATTTCTTGATGGTATTTTCATTCTATTTTTCTACAATACCCTTAGCAAGCAGCCTTGGGAGGTTTTTGTTTGTTTGTTTGCTTGCTTTGTTGTGTTGGTAACAGCGCTGGATCAAAGGTGGTATCTGTCAGCTGCATGGGAGGGAGGACCATCGCTGCCGCTTGCTGATGATTCTTGCCTGAGAGTCGAAAGGTAAGTACAGGCAGATACAAGACATAGTTCAGTCCCCTAGACAAACTTCATTGGGTTTCGTAGTCTGTGATGCAGGATATCATGTTTCTGATTAAACTTGCTATTCATCGAAACCTAAAACCCTCCCCCTACCCCCTCCCCGCCCCTTCCCTGTACATCTTCCCACTGCCACTACCCTTCCCCAAACCCTTCCGCAGTCTTTGATTTTACGTAAACAAGCTTTTGCTGATTCATATTTTTAGAAGAAAAAAGAGAGAGATGCCCATTTCTACCCCTTCAAATCTGCTGACGATATATTCATAGCCTCACACACGTGGGCGTGCGGGTATGTTTGGATCACAGTCATTGATGAAAAGACACAGAGAGAAGGGTTAGTGTGCACATTTCTTTCTTGATAACATGTCGTGTAATGTGTGCTGGTTTGTACACTCATTCCCTCCCCCCCCCCCCCCCCCCCCCCCCCCCCCCCCCCCCCCCCCCCCCCCCCCCCCCCCCCCCGCCCGCTCTTTCCTTCCCCCCTCCCCCCTCCCCCGCCGCTCCTCTCCTTCGTGAGAGTTCCTGATCTCAGTAATTTTTGTGCGCATACTCTGCAAACTTCGTTCCATAAACTTTTTTTATTTTCTCTGTCTTTGATGTCTCCGATCCCTCCACCCTCCTCTCAACCCCCTCCCCCCCCCCCCCCCCCCCCCCCCCAAACCCATTGCAACCCTGTGCGCGCCCATAGTAACAGACGAACTAACTAGTGCCTGAACCACGGAAAGGAATGGCATCTAACGACAAGGAAATTAAGGCGCCTATTGATGAGAAAAGAATGGCACCCAACGACCACAAAAAATGGCAGCTGATGACAAGAAAACACTTGATGACAGGCATCATCTCATCACAGGATGCACGAAACATGTGCACCTGTCTATCAAATTTCTTGGAGACACTGTGTGTGTGTGTGTGTGTGTGGGGGTGGGTGGGTGTGGGTGTGGGTGTGTGTGTGTTCGCGCGCGCGCGTGCCTGCATGCACTCATCTAGAGCGAGCAGGCGAGCGAGAGAGAGAGAGAGAGGAGGAGAGGAGGAGAGAGAGAGAGAGAGAGAGAGAGAGAGAGAGAGAGAGAGAGAGAGAGAGAGCTATCTGACTGGTCCTAGACTACAGACCTCAAGTTTCCCTCTCAAGCCGTTAGTGTGAGCGTGACGCTGAATCGTCTGATTCAGTTCCCCTGTTTGCAGTCCGTGTTGACCACCGCCTGCCAACCGACCACGTCTGTCAGCACGACACCGCCCATGTTGGCGTCTGTCGTGTGTGTGTTTGTATCAACCACATGGCCCAAGCTGGAGGAAACATGGCTGTCCCCATGTGTGTCTGGAATTCAGGCTCTCTGCATGCCGGCAGCAAATGCGCAGGCCTCACATACCTCTAAAGGAGAGGAGTTGTCTATGGTAACATATCTGTGACTTCTTAAATGTTAAATTGAACTCTTGACTCCAGCGCTTTCACCCACCAGCTATATATCCCATCCACCACCAAAAGGCAGACGAAACTTTACAATTCAACAAACGTTTATTAACAACACGTGATGGTGTACAAACTAACGGGGTCACAGGACAAGACAAACATAAATCTACTTATCAAAAATGGCGGAGATCTCCCGATGATTACAGCTCAGTCTCCGCGGAAAACAGCTGTCCACACCCTCGATGACAGTTCCCTAAATTGATGGCGACCGATGAGATGGCGAAGGCTAACACAGTGCTCCCTGAAGAATGTTGCTCTGTACCGTCCGTGTATACAACTCATAACACAGCATTGAAAAAAAAAAAAAAAAAAACGCAGCTCTTCACAATGAATACTCTTCTGGAGCGATCAATGCAGCATCGAAAATCCTTGCTTTGGTGAGATGAAGCACATCTTCGTTTTGATGCACAAAGAACAAGATAACACACGTCGAATATTTTTACGATAAAAAATTTCTCCAATAAATAATATTTCTGTCCACTGGTTATTGATTTCTTTTTTTTTTTTTCTTTTTTCAATCAGATGAACAACGAAGTCCAGGAATACGTCGTGCGACGGTAAATGAAGAGGTCGCAGATAAAGAAGACTAAGTTGATGGGGAAACAGTCAATGTAGAAATATGAACATATAAGACGTAGCACCTTGGAGAATGTAGACGGAAAATAACGCCCTGCGGCGCCCGATCAGACGTCCAGTCTCCACTTGCATCAGCTACACTACATACAAATATGCCCTCCTGGTTGTTGTGGGTGGTACTAATATAATAAAAAATACAAAGTGCCAGACCACAAACAAACCAGGGGCACAGAATGTAAGCTAAAATGCGGAGTGGAATGCAACTTGCAGCCTCCATACAGAAAATAGTTAAACCGTTGTTTTTTGTTTCTTCAAATTCATACACCCTTGACTGATACGGCGCTGAAACAATTTGTTTTATATATATATAAGAATCATAATAATTTGAATGGACAGATCATGGCCACGTAAAACATACCATATGAGTTTCTCATGCATTTTAAAAGTGAAATGATATGTTTCAATACTCCGGCGCTATGCACTATTTCGGCACATCCCCAGTGCGTCAAAATAGATTATAAATTTCGTCGGAGTACGAATGACGTCTTTTGTTTGTGACATCACCCCCATCTTAAGACAAAATTTTAAGAATTTTGTAAACTAAACAAACAAAGCGAGTTTCGTATACAGACGATGATAACATAAAGTTCAGCTTTGTCAGCTCCAATAAAATGCTACACTTTCATTTACCAGAAGTTCCCAATGATGGTTTGCGCATTATAGATCATTAACCCAGGATCTATTTATACATGCTACGCCATGCATAACTTCACATGAAAGTAATAACAATTCAACATGGTATATAGAAACACAACCAAAAATAATCAGAAGCATCTCGCTTCCACAAAAGTTTCATGTCAATGCATTACGTAATATTTCCATAACCTACTTTCCCCACTTAGACAGCAATCAATATCCTACAATCACAATATCAACAATGACCGTAGTCCATCAACCATCTCAATGTTCTGTCGATCGAACATATTCATTACACATTTCAAAGCACCAGCACATCTCATGCTTCAACACATCTTCTATGAGTACAGCATCAATATCTCAAATAGTCAAATAGACTTTCGACCTCATTACGTTCCACAGCATATAAACAGCAATATATAACATGTTGTGCACATCTTCCCAAGAGTCAACAAAGCATGTTAATACACGTCATGATAATCTCCAGATCAAAACATCTGATGACAAACAGCAGTACATGTGTTACGATTTACTCAACTTCAGAGCGACTGAGATAGTCTGCTCCGACATTTTCCCTGCCTGGTATTACACGGATGGTAAAGGAATATTCTTGGAGCTGAATGGCCCAGCGCATCAATCTGCCATTTTCAGTTTTTTGTTCTACTGAGGTAACTCAAGGGTTGATGATCAGTCTCCAGAACGAACTTCGTCCCCCAACAGATACGGCTCAAACTTTTTAACAGCCCAGACCACCGCCAAACATTCTTTTTCGATGGTCGAATAGTTTTTCTTCAGCAGAGTTTAACTTTCTGCTAGCGTACAGAACTGGTTTCAGTGTGTGGTTCTCAGGATCTCAGATCTTTCTGTAATAAAACAGCTCCTACACCTGTGTTTGATGCATCCGTTCTCAGCACGAATTCTTTCGTAACGTCTGGTAATGACATGACTGGTTTCTGCGTCAGTTCTCGTTTCAGTCGTGTAAATGACTTTCACACTTATCAGTCCATATCACTTTATCTGGCTGTCCTTTCCTCGTCAAGTCTGTCAGAGGTTTGACCAAATCAGCAAAATGTGGAATAAACTTCCTGTAGTACGATGCCAAACCGATGAAAGATCTCACTTGTTTCTTTGTTTCAGGTCTCTTGGCGTCTCTCACCTTCCCAATTTTGTCATCTTCTGGCCATACTTTACCCTGACCAATCTGGTGACCCAAAAATGTCAGTGTTTCAAAACCAAAATAACACTTGCTAGGTTTCACGGTTAAACCTGCTTCTGCTGTGCGCTTCAGTACTGTTTCGACTGTTCTAACATGTTCTTCCCAAGTATCGCTGGCAATCATAATATCATCAATGAAATTGTCAACATCTTGTAGATCTGCCAACATCTTTCGCATCATCCGAGTGAATATAGCACTCGCATTTCTCATACCGAATGGCATACGTGTCCACTGGTACTGGCCTGATGGTGTGCTAAAAGCAGTTTTTGGCCTATCTTCCTTTCTCATAGGGATCTGCCAGAATCCTTTTGAAAGGTCTTTTTGGTGAAATATTTTGCCTTGCTGATCTTGCTAAATATCTGGTCAATGTTTGGTAACGGTTGCTGCAAATTGAGTCACCTTGTTGAGTTTCCTATAGTCTATACAGAAACGAACATCCCCTTCCTTCTTCTTCACCAGCACAATTGGTGCATTGTACGGTGACGTCGTGGGTTCAATTACTCCCATTTCCAACATTTGATTCACCTCTTTCTTAACGGTTTCAATCTGTGAATGGGCCAGTGGGTATTGTTTTACCCTGACAGGTTGTGAGTTCGTTAGATTCAACGCACATTCTCCTAGGTTTGTCTCACCTGGCAAATCTGTGAATACCCTGCTTGTAGTTAGTAGTCAGCTTTTCAATTGCTGATCTCTTTTCTGCAGTGAGTGCAGGATCTATGTTCACATCGGTATGATACTGAGTCTGCTTCAACGGGATGAGGGGTATGTGACTTGGATCATATTGATCATCAGCTACATCATCATTGTCGTTAATGACGACAGCGATGTGTGGTGGATCTTGTTCTGGCCTTCAACATACTCTTTCAACAGATTGACATGGAGCAACTTCTGTCTTCCGTCAATCATGATTCTATAGTCCACTCTGTTTAGTCTTTCTGTGACAGTGTAGGGTCCCTTCCACGTCAGTTGCAGTTTGTTGTGGTTCGTCGGTAGAAGAACAAGTACCTTTGATCCTACTTTTAGATCTCTACTCTTTGTGTGTGTCTGTCAAAGTTCCGTTGGTATCTGTCACTGGCTTTGCTTAGATTCTCTCTAGCTAGTCTGCATGTCTCTTCGAGTCTGTTTCGAAGGTCTGTTATATATTCAGCAGCAGTGGTTCTTGTCTGACTGACTGTTTGTCTTTTCGTCAGTCCAACATTGTTTTCAACACTTTCAACGGTCCGTGAACCTCCCTACCATAGAGTAATTCGAAGGGTGAAAACATCAACGATTCCTGAGGGGTTTCACGATAAGCGAACAACAAAGCTGGCAAGAATCTGTCCCATTCACGGGGTTGTTCACCGACTAACTTTTTGAGCATTAATTTCAATGTGCCGTTAAAACGTTCTACAAGCCCATTGGTTTGTGCATGATATGGGGTTGTGTGGTAGTACCTCTAATGTTCAACAACCGGTTGACTTCCTGCATTGTTCCGGACACAAATTGAGTTCCACGGTCAGTGAGAATTTGTTTTGGAATCCCTACTCTAGACCAAATTTCCCATAATGCTTCCGCTACCGTGATTGTATCATTTGATGGAAGTGGGATAGCCTCTGGATATCTCGTCGCATAGTCAACTACAGTCAGTATGTATTTGTTCCCTGGTGGTTGGATGTCGGATGTATCGGTCCAATCAGGTCGATGGCAACTCTTTCAAACGGTGTCTCCATCAATGGCATTTTCATCAATGGTGCCTTTTTCATTGATCCCTTATGCACGCATCTCTGACATACGTCGCATGACTGGCAATATCTACGAATGTCTGCGTAGATACCTGGCCAAAAGAAATCCGAAGTGATTCTATCTCTGGTCCTTTTTATGCCTAAATGTCCTGACATTGGTATGTCATGTGCCACACGCAAAAAAATTTCTGGTCTGAGACGTTTTGGCACCATCACTTGTTCGTACTCTTTTCCATGGAGAGAAATAGATCTGTATAATATGCCATCATCCATGGTGAATTTTGCCTTATCTTGTCTCGTATCATGTTTCGGGTTACGAGCAAGTTCAAAATATCTTTTCAATGTCTCATCTGCCTCTTGTTCATGACGTAGATCTCTAGGAGTAATGTCACCAAGAGATGTCTCTTTCAGTTTCAGAGGGGTCATATCAGTCTTCGCGTCAGTCTTTGCTGTGATCGCTGACGTAATTGTCATGGCCTCGGCAAACACGGGCACTTTCTTCTTTTGTCCATCTTCCATTGTCACAGTGTTTCCGATCAGTACAGAGAGCACTGGCCGGTCCATGACTACTGCTTCTACATTGCCTGAGAAGTATGGGCAGTCCATGTGTACGATCGCTATGGGCATTACCTTTTTCACGTCAGAACTGGCTAACGTGATGCTCTGTGTCTTCTTAGTATAACATTTCTTGGGCACGAGTCTTCTGTCAACAACTAGGACATGCGATCCTGTATCGCGCAAAGCTTGCACCTTCTTGCCTTCTACAGTTGCATCACATTGTGGTTGAAAATCAATCTTTCTTTTCTGCAATTATCACACAATGTACTGACAACATTGACCTGCTGGGATTCACTCTCTTCAGGAGCGACAACTGCTGCAGAATTTATTCTGATTCATCTGCGTGTTATGTTTTGGACAATATCTTGCAATGTGATTTCCACCACAGACATAGCATGTTGGTCTGTAATTTCTGCGTTGGAAATCTTGTTTGCCATGTGGTTGTGCATTGTCAGTCCAACCAGTGTTTGTCACATTACTTCCGCCTTGGTTGGATGATTGTTTATTTGGCCTAAAATTTCGATTACCGCCCGAAAATTTTGATGGTCCATTCTGACCAAAGTTACGACGTTGGGATGGGTGATTTTTGCGCACGTGGTACAGTTTCCCGGTGGGCGCGTTCGGCCCTCACGGATGTCTTCAAACAAATTTGCCGCTGCAACAGCCTCTCGCATGGTTTGAGGATTTTTGTCCCTGACATAACGAGCCTTTTCAAACTGGAGTGCCTCAAGGAAACGCTCAACAATGAGCATATCTTTCAGATCTTCCTGTCCCTTACCTGAAAGCTCGATCCATCGATCTAACCACAGACTAAGTTTATCACAAAATCCTGAGCTCTTTCGCCAACCTCAATTTTTGCCGTTCTGAACTTTTTACGGTATGACGCTGCGCTGAGTTGGAACTTATGCAGAAGTGCATTCTTGATGCAGTAGTAGTCTGCTGAATCGTTAGCAGATAGGTTAACATAGGCTTCCCTTGCTCTGCCCTTCAGTAAAGGAGCTATGCGTGTTCCCCATTCCTCTTCAGCCCAATTGTTGATAGTTGCGATCTTCTCTCAAACTGATTGAGATACAACTCCACATCATCCTTATCTTCTAAATAAGGTAGTTTAACTTTTGCACCTGAATTCGTGTTATGCTGCATGCCATCGGAGTGAGACTGAGTCAAGTCTCTTCCTGACTCAATTCTTTTTAATTCTAATTCATGCTGTCTTATCTTGTCACGCTCTTCCTTCTCTCTTTCTTTACAAGTTCCCACGTACTCCACGAGAGCTGGCCCTTGCAACCCAAGCATCTCCGCTTCAGCCTTAAATCTGAGGAAATCCTCGGACACCACAGATTCAACATTTTGGCCACGCCTTGCTGCATTTCTATCTTTCGGCATTGTAAACAGTTTGCCCTGTGTACAGTACAGCTACTGTAATAGTAAAATAATACAATAAATAAGATATAGTATAGCCAAAATTAGATTTATTTGACACTAGTGCCTCCTCCACAGGTACTTGTGGAAAATCTCAATAGCACAATACTCCACGTAATAACAGCTAACAAGCTAGCTTCCTGTGTACTGCTACACACGATGGTGTTCTTCCCAATGAACACGATCACTACCTGTTGCAATAGCTTAATCCTCTGTGTACTGCTACACCCGACACTGTTCGCGCTGACGAACACAACTACTATCCTCCACGATAGTTCAATTCTGTTTCACCACTCGTGAAACCACTGGATCTCCACAGATCCCTTCCACATCAAATACGTCTCAACTCCTATGAGATTTCTGGATCACACAGATCCCTCATGCTATCTACAGTCTCCCTCACATGAGACTTGCAACCACCTTAGTCAACACCTTGGACTAATAATTGCAATAGCACGCCAACGGTTTATGATACACAAGGGTATCTAGGTGAAACAATGAGCATACCACTCAATTTTTCCACTGTATAATAAGCAGGGTAACAAGTTACTCAAGGCTTACTACTGACAGCTCAGTACAAGTAAGGCTTACACTAAGAATAATAAATAACCAGATCTATACTCTAGATCTAACAACACCTTTGGATAGCTGTTTGCGTTGCATATATTTATGGACATTACGAAAATTGACCTATACTCACAAGACAGGGTTTGATTGGTGGAATTGAACAGCAGCCTGATCAATATTAGGCCCAAACCAACCACCACCCACAGAAGAAGGTAGCGAATGCACATATAGTGGTGTGTGAATGCTGGTAGATCCGGACGAGCCCCCCCCAAAAGATGTCACATACCTCTAAAGGAGAGGAGTTGTCTAGGGTAACATATCTCTGTGACTTCTTAAATGTTAAATGAACTCTTGACTCCAGCGCTTTCACCCACCAGCTATATATCCCATCCACCACCAAAAGGCAGACGAAACTTTACAATTCAACAAACGTTTATTAACAACACGTGATGGTGTACAAACTAACGGGGTCACAGGACAAGACAAACATAAATCTACTTATCAAAAATGGCGGAGATCTCCCGATGATTACAGCTCAGTCTCCGCGGAAAACAGCTGTCCACACCCTCGATGACAGTTCCCTAAATTGATGGCGACCGATGAGATGGCGAAGGCTAACACAGTGCTCCCTGAAGAATGTTGCTCTGTACCGTCCGTGTATACAACTCATAACACAGCATTGAAAAAAAAATAACGCAGCTCTTCACAATGAATACTCTTCTGGAGCGATCAATGCAGCATCGAAAATCCTTGCTTTGGTGAGATGAAGCACATCTTCGTTTTGATGCACAAAGAACAAGATAACACACGTCGAATATTTTTTTTTTACGATAAAAATTTCTCCAATAAATAATATTTCTGTCCACTGGTTATTGATTTCTTTTTTTTTTCTCTTTTTCAAGCAGATGAACAACGAAGTCCAGGAATACGTCGTGCGACGGTAAATGAAGAGGTCGCAGATAAAGAAGACTAAGTTGATGGGGAAACAGTCAATGTAGAAATATGAACATATAAGACGTAGCACCTTGGAGAATGTAGACGGAAAATAACGCCCTGCGGCGCCCGATCAGACGTCCAGTCTCCACTTGCATCAGCTACACTACATACAAATATGCCCTCCTGGTTGTTGTGGGTGGTACTAATATAATAAAAAATACAAAGTGCCAGACCACAAACAAACCAGGGGCACAGAATGTAAGCTAAAATGCGGAGTGGAATGCAACTTGCAGCCTCCATACAGAAAATAGTTAAACCGTTGTTTTTTGTTTCTTCAAATTCATACACCCTTGACTGATACGGCGCTGAAACAATTTGTGTTGTATATATATAAGAATCATAATAATTTGAATGGACAGATCATGGCCACGTAAAACATACCATATGAGTTCTCATGCATTTTAAAAGTGAAATGATATGTTTCAATACTCCGGCGCTATGCACTATTTCGGCACATCCGCAGTGCGTCAAAATAGATTATAAATTATTTTAAGAAACACATACACACAGCATTAAAATACATTTTCGAGCAACACAAGGGAATGTCTTTAAAATCTTAGTTCCGTAACATCTTAGATCAGTTGCAAAATGTTGATCTCTTTCAGAAACTGAAAAATCACCTCAGGTGGGATATCTCTTGAAAAGGTTTTCATGGAGTCTGCTGTAAAAGTGTTTATGTCTCACATCATGTAAGTCCAAACATTCTATAAGAACATGTTTCACTGTGAGTGGTACATGACATGGAATGCACCACGGAGCTTCTTCTTCACCTTTTAGAAGAAAAGAATGGGTGTAAAACGGGTAGCCCTGTGTGCAAACGGCACAGGACTGTCTCTTCTTTACGGCCGCCCGTGGAACATGATATAAACTCTTTCAGCTTTGGACGGATTTGGACAAGCTCGTCTGCGAGTTCCACTCCTCTTGGCAGAGGTCTTTCACAGAAGTAAGAGCTTTGGGTTTCAGGTCGGTGTGAGGGATAAAAACATCTTTTTGCATTTTATCAACATCTCATTGCCTCGAATGCCGACTTGACCGGGACCCAAGCAAATACTCTGTTGTATCCATTAAATTTCAGAGATATGTACAGTTCGAACAATTTTAGCGGTACAGCCAGTAGTGGCCCCCAAAGTTTAAAGGGAGTCGGACAGAATGAGGACATCTTTGTTTTGATTTAGACACGATTTCAAGAGCCAAGACCAAGGCTAAGAGTGTAGATGGAGCTGTCAGTGGAATGTGGTCAGAACATCTCAGAGAGGGAGCTGCCAGTGGGAATGTGGTTAGAACATCTCAGAGAGGGAGCTGTCAGTGGGAATGTGGTTAGAACATCTCAGAGATGGAGCTGTCAGTGGGAATGTGGTTAGAACATCTCAGAGAGGGAGCTGTCAGTGGGAATGTGGTTACAACATCTCAGAGAGGGAGCTGTCAGTGGGAATGTGGTTACAACATCTCAGAGATGGAGCTGTCAGTGGGAATGTGGTTACAACATCTCATAGAGGGCGCTGTCAGTGGGAATGCGGTTACAACATCCCAGAGAGGGAGCTGTCAGTGGGAATGCGGTTACAACATCTCAGAATGGGAGCAGTGTAGGCAACCTTCTCTTCAGATCTGGAGCCAGTAGTAAAACAGTGTACGGAAAATTGGAAATTATCTGTATGCTAAAGAGAGTTGACGGAGTCTTTGCGATATAACGACAGATGAAAGAAGACCTCTGAGGTGAGAAAAGTTCACGGTAGGTCATCAGGAAACCCGGAAAAATCGCACACGAGTCCAAGGTCTATGTGTACACTATTCAAATGGGAAAAAATACGAAAATCCAAGGGGTGAAATGGAACTGGGATGATTTTTTGAAATAAGAAATATTAGGGAAAAAAAGAAAAAGAAATGCACTTATCATCGAGGTTTGAAGGTTCAGAAAAGAGATTCCAACACTGGTTCGTAGGACATTTCATGGATGGTTGGAGAGGTTTTCCTGCCTCAGCATACAGACTGTAAACAGTGGTGGTGTGGAATGCACCCAGAGTCGAAGCCTTTGATGGTGGAGGATGGGATCTAGAGGTTTCAAGCTGGAAGATCAAGCAGAACCGTAGACCACACTCCAACAGCCCAGTTTCGAGCGGATCAGATCACGCAGGGGGAACCGATTGTTGAGCCTGGGTCAGTGTGTACCTAGAAGATTTCCGATCCGAGCCAAGATGATTAGTTGAGAGCACCTGCCTTCTCAGTCACCAGGACCTTCTTCCCTTTCGATCGCAGGTCGCACCGCACGGCAAATGCGACGAATCTCAAGAAGAACACAGAGAACAGAATAGTGTGGAAAAGAAGGCTTGAAGGGGAGAAGGAGATAGAAAAGGTCCATTACGACAGGCAGAAGATAGAATAGGGAAAAAGCAGGTTACTATTTGTCAGGGTCCTCATCCTTAACCTGTCTAACATGGGACACCCTACCACGGACATCAATTCCTACCACGTTGTGCTCAGGCCAGTCAGGAATTAGGCTATACTGGCCTAGACGCCGCCTTTACAAGACAAGCAAGCCGTCCATCCTAGTACTGATGCCCCCTTTCAGCAGAATCTCAGGGATCTCTGGATCACACAAGCCCTGCGATCACGGCAAGGTCGGAACCTCCGGAGGTTGTTTGAGGGGGTAATACAAACAGGTATTTATTTTGCAGGCTAGTTGCCAGTGTCCCTGCGCACGTTCGATCAAAACAGACACCAAGGTGTGACTGTACATAGGTGGCCGGAATGGTGTACATAATACATTTTAACGGCACGGAAAGATGAGAAAAATCAAAATTCTGCGGGGGTTTTTTTTTTCCATCTGTAACACGGTTTCAGACTAAAATGGATAGAAACAAACTAATCTTTAACATAATCATAAAAGGAAAACGTGTTTAATTATCAATAAATGTGGTACATAATCATATTAGTATTGTCATTAATTCCGTGGCTTGTTGCAGGCTTTCTGAGAAATTTAAATGAAGAAAGAAAAAAAGGCCAACTTAACTGAGTGCAAAGGAGTTCTTTTTTTTTTTTCCACTTTCAAGAAACTTTCTGAAAGTTTCCCGGAAAAGTTTCTGGTGTTCATGCACGCCAAGCACTTGAACTGGTGGACTGCAGTCACGTGCGGCAGTGGGGAAATCAGTGCACATATTCAGCAAGCTATTCACAACGTAAAGGCAGAAGTGGTAAAGCACGTTTTATGTTTGAGCTGAATAGGGTGAGACCCTCCTACCTTATTATGTTTTCCTGCATAGAATCCCTCTTCATGACCCCTCTCTCCCTCAGTACACACGCCCTCACTCCTACTCCCTCCCCCCCATCCCCAACTTCCCCTTTTCCCTCGCACTCCCCCACCCCTCCCTACGTGCTCTTCTTCCTTCTTCACTAATTCTCCTTACCCTCTCCGACCTAATTCATGTTGCAGCAGAGCAGGCAGGACGAGACAGACAGGCCGCCGACATTTGAAGGAGATCGCGACCTATGAAGAGGAAACAGCTGTTGTCACGTGACACGTCATCCCAGTCCGTTCTTCGGTGAGTCTGTCCATCAAAATGACGTCACTTCGCCTGGTGGTATGATGTATGACTGCACAGTTCTTGTGGCATCATTTTCACTCCGCGACGACGCTATTTCTGAAATGTTGTTTGTTCTCTAGGCTTTCGGTATGTTTGGCATGTACACTGACTGTGAAATAAATGAATGCATAAATCAGTACCTCCGTTAGGGTTAAGTAAGTGCGCAGCTGATTTTGTGTGTAACACTTTGAGTGAATTCGTTTTCAGATAGCGCACCCAACAAATGGTTTCTAGTGTTATTGTTACTATCATGAATCAATCCATAGATCGATCGATGAATCAATCTATATATAGATCGATCAATCAATCAATCAATAGACATATAAATAGGAACAAACAAATAACCAAAAAGAGGTAAGATGTGACTCTTTTCTTTCTTGCGCAGTTTTACATTTTGCTTGTGTGTGTGTGTGTGTGTGTGTGTGTGTGTGTGTGTGTGTGTGTGTGTGTGTGCCTGAATCATATGTGTGTGTGTGTGTGTGTGTGTGTGTGTGTGTGTGTGTGTGTGTGTGTGTGTGTGTGTGTGTGCGTGCGCCCCCACGTGTGCACGCGCGCGTGCATGCGTGCGTGAGTGCGTGCGTGTGCGCGCGCGCGTGTTATCTGCACAACTTGTATGAAATCACAAGTCAAAACGTGTTGGAGAAAAGTTTGATGAGTGCTTCCAGAAGTCCCGGGGTTAATCAGTGTCAGCCCTGGTTAAGCTGTCATAGTGGCTGGAACTCTTCCAGACCTTAAGGAATGGCAGTGCTGTGCCAGGGAATGCGCCCCTGATGTGCTGTCTCTTTTTTTTCGCCTTAAGTTTGTGTTCTTACCTCCTCAGGCCTTTTCTCAGATTAACTATACTTTTGGCCAGCTTTTGTGAAATTCTCTAACTGTTCACGTGTTCTTTTAATGGGTTTGGTGATCTCTCTCTCTCTCTCTCTCTCTCTCTCTCTCCCCTCTCTCCCCTCTCTCTCTCTCTCTCTCCCCCCCCCCCCCCCCCCCCCTTTCATATTTCCTATTTTTCTCTTTCTCTGTGTTTCTATATTTATTTGTGTACCTGTTTCACAGTTGTCTTTAAATCATCACAGTTCAAGATTCATCATAATATGTCTCTTGTAATCTGAATCCAAATATTTCAACCAAAATGTCTACAAATGCACGCAACTGCGTTTCTTTGCCCAGTAGCATGAGTCGGTCAGTGCATTTGCGTACGCGAGCATGTGCGTGCGTGTGCGTGCTGGTGCCTGAGGTATGGTGGCAGTGATGGTGATGATGATGATGTGTGGTGGTGGTGGTGGTGGTGGTGGTGTGGTGTGTGTGTGTATGTATGTGTGTGTGTGTGTGTGTGTGTGTGTGTGTGTGGTGTGGTGGGTGGGTATGTGTGTGCGTGCGTGTGTGTGTGTGTGTGTGTGTGTGTGTGTGTGTGTGTGTGTGTGTGTGTGTGTGTGTGTGAGAGAGAGAGAGAGAGAGAGAGAGAGAGAGAGAGATCTTTATGAATATTCGTGATTTTTTTCCCGCTGAAATGAAATATTTTTCACTTCAATGACTCTTCTCCTACAGCGACTGAAATATTGGAGAGGGAGAGAGCGAGCGAGCGAGCGAGAGAGAGAGAGAGAGAGGGGAGGAGTAGGATGGAGGAATCACCTTATCGATTTCAAGCCGTTAATCGAAAACTATTCTCCAATCTGTCATTGTTGTTTGCAAATGGCAACTATTTGGAGGGCAAACGCTGCTGTTAAGTAAGTATGCTGTCTGTAACTTTGAGCGCTAAGGAAGTGACAGATGACAACTGCTTTTTTTTTCCTCAAAACTTTCTCTCTCTGGGGGGGAAAGGGGGGAGGTGGGAGATGGGGGGGGGGGGGGGGGGGGGGGGGGGGGGGGGGTAGGAGGGATCCGACAGTAAACTGGTCAGACCTCAAATCCTGTCAGTCTGATGTAGAAAGAGTTTTCATCATTCAAAGTAGCTTTGAAGATGCATTCAGAAAACTTAAGTCTACCAATGGACCTGAAGGCAGGCCCACGCCATGACTCGTTCCATGGCAGACGATGCCATGTGTCTCTGTCGAGACAAGGAAGCAACCTCTTCATTCATTGCTGTCGTCCACATGCCACACAAAATGCATCCTCCTCATTTCAGTCAGTTTAGCGACTTTCGCAGCTTCAACGAATCCTCCATGTTTGGCTCCCGTGCACTTCAGAAAAATGCAAATAAGTTCAACTAATAACTAACCTTTGAGGAATATCGACGATAGAATGTGCTTTTTTTGTTTTGTTTTGTTTTGTTTTTTTTTTTTTTTTTTACATGCATTTCTTTCATGACTGCTCCTTTATTTCTGAGATTCTGGTGAATTTTGATTGGAGACCAAAGCATGCATGCAACCTTAAAAGTAAATACGTACGTACTCTCTGTGTGTGTGTGTGTGTGTGTGTGTGTGTGTGTGTGTGTGTGTGTGTGTGTGTGTGTGTCCTGTCTGTCTGTCTGTCTGCCTGCCTGCCTGCCTGCCTGTCTGTCTGTCTTGACTGTCTGTCTGTCTGTCTGTCTGTCTGTCTGTCTGTCTGTCTGTCTTCATACGCACACGCGCTCGCATGCTCGTGTGTCTGTGTGTGAGTGTGAGTATGTGAATATGAGTGTGTATGTGCGTGCGTGTGTACGTGTGCGTATGTATGTGTGTTTGTGTGTGTGCATGTGTGTGTGTGTGTGTGTGTGTGTGTGTGTGTGTGTGTGTGTGTGTACGCGCGCGCGCGCGCGCGCGTGTGTGTGTGTGTGAAGTATTTGGTTGTAGTGGCACTGCCTTCATTACATCGATCTACAACACATTGTTGAAATCCCGTGTTTCGTGGGAGGCAGTCCCCACCCCAGACATCCTCCCAAACTGGCACATGTCAGTACAGACTTGACGTGGGTCTTGTGGCTCCAGCATTGAAATAGCTCTGAATTTATCCCTTATTTCTGACACAAAATGTCACCCCCGGGAGGCGATCTCCGTTTAGAAAGCAGCTGATGTTGATCTTTGTCCACTTCTTCTCGTTCTTCTTCTTCTTCTTCTTCTTCTTCTCCTCTCCTGCTCCTCCTCCTCCTCCTCCTGTTCCTCCTCTTCCTTCTCCTTCTCCTCCTCCTCCTCCTCCTCCTCCTCCTCCTACTCTCTGCTTACCTGTTTTCCCCTTCTACTTTACCACATATAGCTCAGGCTCTCTCATATTCTCTTTCTTGAGACATGAATAATTGGTATTTTTGTTGGGGTTTTTTGTTTGTTTTTGTTCATCTTCTTCTTCTTCTTCTTCTTCTCTTCTTCTTCTTCTTCTTCTTCTTCCTCCTCCTCCTCCTCCTCCTCCTGCCTCCTCCTCCCTCCTCCTCCTCTCTTCTTGATCGTCATCTTCTTCTTCTTCTTCTTCTTCTTTGTCCTCCTCCGCCTCCCCTCCTCCCCTCTCATTCTTCTTCTTCTTCTTCTTCTTCTTCTTCTTCTTCTCTCTCTTTCTTCTTCTCTTCCTCTAGGCGTTGTTGCAGCGCCACACAGACGAACTCTTCATCGGGTTCTTCCAGCTCTGTCAGGTGTGTTCGAACAAGGCAAACATCGATCATTCTCACAGATTTCTCCGATAAAAATGGACCGAACAGGTGTCAACTTTGCTGGCTATTTCAAGTACAGTCTGAAAGAATATATTACTGACAGTAAGGATGTACCGTCCCCTTGTTTTATGATTTTATAGTTAAGAACTTCATAACTCTTTTTTTTCCTATCCCAGAGTTGAAAATAAACTTGTCCTATCCTTCTCTCCTCTCTCTCTCTTGCCGCATGCGTTTTACCGATAGAGGAACCAAAAGACATGCCGACTGCTCACGTAGCAGGATGGAAATGGCGCTAATGACAAGAAAACACCCTCTGACAGGTCATACGTCTTCAAGGTCTCTCCCTGACACGTGCGTCTGTCCATCAATCTGACGTCACTGCGCGTGCTGTTTGATGATGTATGACTCGTGTGAAAACTACTACACCGTTTTCTTACGGTGCTGTCTTCTGTTTCGTTCGTCGTTCATTACCTGTTGGAAAGATACAATTTCAAAACACACAAGTATAAATACTACGACGCTTAGAAAGAAGTGAGCGCATCAAATAACTTGGAAACGTCTGATAAACGAAATCAGTACATAAGACGAAATCCAAACGGCAAGGCTACGTCTTTTCACCATGAAGCCGTCTTTCATTTCCTAAACGTGTGTGAGATCAAAGTCTACCTACCTTTGAAGACCGCTTGAAGAATGTGTACAGAAATAGCGGGGTGGGATGGTTGTCAGCCAACGTGAAGCCGTCATTTCTGGTGGAACTCTTCCAGACGTTGAACAATGGCAGCAGCTGTAGAAGTGAATGGGTTGCAAGTTTGTAGTTTTTGTTTCTTTGATTTGAGGTCTCGTTTTCGTTGTTATAGTTTGCCTGCTTTTAATACTTAACACCATCTGGCTACCCAGCTGAAATCAGGCCGCATATTGTAAAAAAAGAAAGAAGAAGAAGAAGTAGAAGTAAAACAGAAAAAGAGAAAAAAGAAAAAGTACTATCTGCGAGAAAACACACTGTGTTCATCTTTTAAACCAGACCTTTGAATACTTGTTTTTCTCTTTGTGTCGTCCGTTCATCCTTTATCTCTTCCGTCTTCGCTTTCTTTCTTCCATTCTTCTTTCAGTGTGTGTGTGTGTGTGTGTGTGTGTGTGTGTGTGTGTGTGTGTGTGTGTGTGTGTGTTTATATTCATTGTTGTTTTGTTCCCTGATTTCATAAATATCACAGATGCTATTAAAACTTAAATCTTAGGCTTTTGGTGGGGGTGGGGGTGGGGGCCATGTGGGTGTAAAATCTCTGTGTGTGTGCGTGCGTGTGTGTGTGTGTGTGTGTGTGTGTGTGTGTGTGTGTGTGTGTGGTGTGTGTGTGTTGAGATGCGGCAATTACGGGCATACAAGTATCAAAGATGCCATTGACTTTTGATTGCTAGGCTACTGACTGTACTCTGTGTGTGTGTGTGTGTGTGTGTGTGTGTGTGTGTGTGTGTGTGTGTGTGTGTGTGTGTCTGTCTGTCTGTCTGTCTGTCTGTCTGTATGTATGTATGTATGTATGTATATGTGTCTGTCTGTCTGTATGTATGTATGTATGTATGCATGTGCATGTGTAGACTTTGAGCCTCTGTGTGTGCTTATGCGTTTGTGTGATTGTGTCTGTGTTTTTTAATGCTTGTGCGTATCTACAATTGTACAAAGTTCTGTTCTTGATCATAATGAAGGTGAAAGACTCTCACATTTTGGAAATCCTTTTCAGTGCGTATCTACAATTGTACTAAGTTCTGTGTTCTTGATCATAATGAAGGTGAAAGACTCTCACATTTGGAAATCCTTTTTACCTTCCCTTAAGTCGTGGCAACGTCGATTACCTACGTGAAGTAGCACTGACCAAGACAGAGCAGAACGTTTAATCTGCTATTAATACAAAAAAAAAAAAAAAAAGAAAAAGAAGGGGAAAAAAAAGAAAATTTAAAAAGAGAAAGAAAAAAGAAAATGAAAAATAAAAATAAAATACAAATGGCAATAAAGAAAGAACGGGGAAAAAAAGGAAATTCCAAAGTCGTTAGATCTAATCCGTTTATGGTCATAGTTCAGGTCATCCGGGATCTGAACCCCCTTGTTATCCTTAATAATTACTCACCCGAAGTAATCTGTAAGCTTGCAAAGAGTTCACGTGGGATGAATGACCCCTAAATAGCAGGGAATGCATTGAACGATGCCTTTCAAGCACCCTGTTTAGTCTGAGGTAAGCATTGAACATTGAGCCATTTTGGGGGGGGCTTGTATTAGCCGGCCGGATCCCTCTTCATAGTGGCTGGCAACACACCTGCCTCAAAGAATGTAGGACACACAGAGTGCAACAGTCAAACCTGTGCGCTGCTCTTTGAGGTCATTCCAATGGGAGTACCCTTTGTCTACTGCGTTGGTCGTATGGTTGTAGAATCACTTCGACCTTGTGTGCTGATAATTTCAGATTCGTGCTAACTGCATTAAGGTTTTAGACTCTTTCTCTTCTCTCTCTCTCTCTCTCTCTCTCTCTCTCATCTACATTTTTTTTTCAGTAAAAACTATATAAAATGCTCCCTCTCTCTCTCTCTCTCTCTCTCTCTCTCTCTCTCTCTCTCTACATTTTTTCAGTCAGAACTATATTAAAAGTACTCTCTCTCTCTCTCTCTCTCTCTCTCTCTCTCGTTTTCATCTGCATCTTTTACGCTTGGAATGAAAAATGGCAACGTTTCAAAACCTTGGTTGTTCAAAGACAAAAAAATTATCGCAATACATACGTCATAATTTTCATTGCTACTCTCCGAAATGGGGAATGGGTGTGTGTGTGTGTGTGTGTGTGTGTGTGTGGGGGGGGGGGGGGGGTATAGCAATAAGCATGTGTCCTGTTTCCTGTTTTACGTGTGTAATTATGTGGTTTATATATATAAACCCACACACCTTCACCCAATTCCATATTCCTTTGCCTTTGAAAACGTCTTGTTTTAATCGTCCTTTTTTACATATACGTCATTTAAAAAATATGACGTATGTTTCACACTACTTACGTTAATTTGAAGAACGTATTTCGAAACAAGAACGTTATGGTTCGAAACGTCGCTCGCTTTCAATCCAAGCGAGCAATGTTCTTGGTATGCTCTTGGGTTTTTCTTCTTTTTTTTTTTCTTCTTTTTGACGTGTTTGTGTTGGAACCCACAGTCAATTGTCAGTGTTTTAAGGGCATTTTGTTTGTCTTCACACATGTAAAATATGTGCATAGTACGGCCCCCTCAACTGTGGCTTATTTTGGTGTGAGGAGGTATGGAACATCTGTACACAGTAACAGTCGTCTAAAAGTCTCTATTCTCAGTCATGGGCCAGAGTATGGCTGACTATTCGGTCTGCAGTTCCGGATGTTTTCAGTCCCCGAGTTTTCACCCCAGTTTCCTCTCCGTTTTCTGATTTAGACGCCTGTACTTATGCAGGGAGGTGGTGGAACATGGATACATTGAGAAGCTTGCATAGGATCCGGTTTGAAGTGATGGTAGCTTAAATCCGTACGATTACGTTTGCCATATAGGTGGGAGAGGTTTTGTGTGTGTGTGTGTGTTTGAGTGTGTACATGTGTGCGTGTATGTATGTGTGAGAGAGAAGAGAAAGGGGGGGGGGGGGGGGGGACCTACGTCAGTACTCAATCTGCTCTTTAATCAATCCGGGCGGGGGGGGGGGGGGGGGGGGGGGGGGGGAGGGGGGGGGGGGGGGGGGGGGGGATGGCGAAGGGCCGGATGAGTGCGAGGAGAGGATGTGTGATAGAAGGAAGAGTAGCAGAGGAAAACACTGCCAGACAACTGTTGATATGCTTCATCACGCTCAGGAAAGCTGGGTAAGGAAGGTGCAAAGTTCGGGGAGGAGTGGGGATGGATACTGCGTGGAAAACGGGGTGTTAGTGGAAGAAGAAGGGTAGAGTGGGAAGGGAGAAAGAGGACAGGAATTTCTACTCGACACACAAGGCAAACAAGAAGAGTTGGAAGCGGCTGCACACCACAACAATGAATGCGCAAAGGGTCTTGCTTAAGGTGTGGAGTATTTGTAGACTGGTACAGTTAGATTGTTTTGAGAATTCTTATTGTGTCTGAAGA
>JADBJO010001794.1:307500-312500 GCA_016801955.1 Conus betulinus | reverse complement strand
ACTGTCACATTGATTTCTTATTGTACTTGACTAGGGTAGGGTGTCTCTAATTAACACTGCCGTCCGTGATAAAACTGAACTCTTGATATGCAGTGTATTGAAGCACACACACACACACACACACACACACACGCACGCACACACACACACACACACACACACACACACACACACACACACCACAAGCACACACGCACACACACACACACACACATACGCGCGCGCGCACACGACACACACCACACACACACACACACACACACACACACACACACACACAGTACAAACTGCAGTTATTACTTTGTTTGTAAAAGAGAGAGAGAGAGAGAGAGGGGGGGGGGAGGCGGAGCGAGCGAACGCCGATGCCAGAAAACAGATAAATGAGCGAACAAAGGAAAAGAGACAGAAACAACTAAACTTACAGACGATTTTACTTCGCAACAACCCATCAAGTTTCTCTTCTAGACGGCACTGAAACCGTTAGCGCCAGTCTGGCTTATAACGAAACTGTCGCCAAAATAGAACTGAAGCAATACCAGACAGAGAAGCGTACGTCCTTCGCGGAGCAGACCGCCAGGGTCCAACAGACGCTGCACTGGTCCATCGATTCGGATGGTGGTTTAGCACCTACTGGCCCAATCCTGACGACTTCTCCTAAAGGTGACACCAACCGCCGCACTGGCTTTTCTTTCTCAGGTAGCAACCCTGCTTCATACAGTTTTAATTTCTGTTGCAATTTTCTGTTCTGAACAACCATAAAAAAAAATAATAACATCAAATAACAAAAAGTTGTAGCTGCTAGCTGCTTCGTCCACGAGTGTCTAAAAGTAGAGTGCCGCTATACATTCTGTTGCCACGAAGAAAATGATAATTTTTTTTTTTCATTTAGGGTCTTTTTTTGTTTTTTGTTTGTTTGTTTGTTTGTTTGTTTGTTTTGTTTTGTTTTTGTTTGTTTTGTTTTGTTTTGTTTTTTTTGTTGCTTGGTTGATTGGTTGGCTGGGGGAGGTGGAGGTTCTCGTTTTTTTTTTTTTTTTTTTTTTTTTTTCTTTTTCTTTTTCTTTTTCGGGGGGGGGGGGGGGGGGGGGGGGCTATTTTCATATATTTATGCTTGCTGGACTGTCAAACATCAAGCCCGCACTGATTTCTTCTAAGTTTCTGAAATATGCATCGGCCGGTGATTGTTGACCGGTGATGAGGCGCGGAGTGGTCCGTGTGCCTGATGAGATGACAAAACGGGCAGTGGCTAACTGGAAAACGGCAGTTTGAGATACGTCGAGAATACGTTGAGATACGTCGGAATTGCACCCAAAATGCATCAGGTCCATCCTGGGCCATAGTCCGTCAGGTCATCGAGGTCCGTTAATTTCGATCCATCTATCAGTCCGCGAAGGTCCGTTAAAATCGGTCCGTCTATGGTCCATAGTCCATCGGTCCGTTAAAAAAGTCCATTCTTGGGCCACAGTCCATCAGTCCGTTAAGATCGGTCCATCCTGTGGCCCTAGTCCATCAGTCCACCAAGATCCCATAAAACTGGTCCATTCTTGGACCATAGTCCACAAGTGTACCAAGGTCCGTTAAAACCGGTCCATCCTCGGACCATAGTCCATCCTTCCGTTAAAATCGGTCCATCCTTTGGCCCTAGTCCATCAGTCCACCCAAAGTCCCATAAAAAAAAAAACGGTCCATTCTGAAACCATAGTCCATCAGTACACCAAGGTCCTATAAAAACTGGTCTCTCCTGATGCCATAGTCCATCAGTCCTCCAAAGTCTGTTAAAGTGGGTTCAGTGTGTCTGGCATGCTCTTACTGACGAGACTGACCAAGAAGCAGACGTGCATGAACACATAACGCTGCTGATGGGGGAAATCAATGGAGAACAAAACCAAGCGATGACCTCACTATGACTGTGCCACTTCAGCCTAAAACAAAAACAAACATCCTGAAAAAGAGGAAAACTACAGAGTGGTGGGGGGGGGGGGGGGGGGGAGGGGGGTGGTGAGGGAAAGGGGTCGGATGAGTCAGTGTTCATTTTGCAATCCCCAGCTGCGAGAACAAATTGAAAGAGATGGCGGAACAGCGTCGCGTGGCGCGAACTGGACACGATGATATTCAAAAGTTGGTTTCAGCTTGATTCGGGTGAAACGAATATAATCCAAACGGACTTTTCGTGATGAAAGCTCGTTACTGGAGCGAAGGGGATAAAGGGGTAGGGGTAGGGGTACAATAATTCTCTGGCTGTGAAAATAATTCAGACTCTGTTTCCGGAGGCACGTACAGGGATGGTCAAGACATACAAAGCGACCTTTACTGATTCAAGCGATCTAAATTCCGTCCTACATTACAAAGTATATGTTATGTGTTTTGTTGCCGTCTAACTCATTTGCGTAAGGGGAGCAACGCAGAACGAAAGAACATATAATCTGTCATAAAGCTCGGGGGAAAATAGTTTAAGTGAGGCTTCAGCCAACACAAACGCACGTGTGTGGGCGTGTGTGTATGTGTGTGTGTGCGCGCGCGCACATACGTATCTCTGTGACTCTGTGTGTGTGTACCTTTCTCTGTGTGTGTGTGTGTGTGTGTGTGTGTGTGTGTGTGTGTGTGTGTGTGTGTGTGTGTGTGTGTTTGTGCGCTCGTGCGCGCGCGCGCGCGTGTGTGTGTGTGTGTGTGTGTGTGTGTGTGTGTGTGTGTGTGTGTGTGTGTGTGTGTCTGTGTCTGTGTGTGTGCGTGTGCGTGTGTGTGGTGTGTGTGTGTGTGTGTGTGTGTGTGTGTGTGTGTGTGTGTGTGCGTGCGTGCGTGTTCCTCAGAAACACTATGCATTCCTGAATACAGTGTTAGCCTTCTCTCTCTCTCTCTCTCTCTCTCTCTCTCTCTCTCTCTCTCTCTCTCAACGCACCCATATTTCGCACCCCTCTTTTCTGTGACCTGACACTGATATCTTTGTCACTGTGACCTGACACTGATATATTTGGCACTGTGACCTGACACTGATGTCTTTGTCACCGTGTCCTGACAATGATGTCTTTGTCACTGTGACCTGACACTGATGTCTTTGTCACTGTGACCTGACAATGATGTCTTTGTCACTGTGACCTGACACTGACGTCTTTGTCACTGTGACTGTGACTGACACTGACGTCTTTGTCACTGTGACCTGACACTGATGTCTTTGTCACTGTGATCTGACACTGATGTCTGATGTCTTTTTACTGTGACCTGACACTGATGTCTCTTTTACTGTGACCTGACACTGATGTATTTGGCACGTGACCTGACACTGATGTCTTTGTCACTGTGACCTGACACTGATGTCTTTGACTGACTGTCTTTGTCACTGTGACCTGACACTGATGTCTTTGTCACTGTGACCTGACACTGATGTCTTTGTCACTGTGACCTGACACTGATGTCTTTGTCACTGTGACCTGACAATGATGTCTTTGTCACTGTGACCTGACACTGACGTCTTTTGTCACTGTGACCTGACACTGACGTCTTTGTCACTGTGACCTGACACTGATGTCTTTGTCACTGTGATCTGACACTGATGTCTCTTTTACTGTGACCTGACACTGATGTCTCTTTTACTGTGACCTGACACTGATGTATTTGGCACGTGACCTGACACTGATGTCTTTTGTCACTGTGACCTGACACTGATGTCTTTGGCACTGTGACCTGACACTGATGTTGTTGTCACTGTGACCTGACACTGATGTCTTTGTCACTGTGACCTGACACTGATATATTTGGCACTGTGACCTGACACCATGTCTTTGTCACTGTGACCCGACACTGATGTCTTTGTCACTGTGACTTTTACTACAGCTAAACTATTTATATATCAAATTCTTTCTACTTTGACACTGATATATTTGGCACTGTGACCTGACACTGACATCTTTGTCACTGTGACCTGACACTGACGTCTCTTTTACTGTGACCTGACACTAATGTCTCTTTTACTGTCACTCGACAGTTGTGAGACTGTCAACTGTAAGTCCAGGCAGAGGAACGGATTGCACACACACACACACGCAAAAAAGAAAAAAAAAGTTATGAAATAGATTGGGGAAAGAGATCAGAAGCAAACCCAAGTCAGCTAGAAACAGAAACAGCCCACTAAGACTACGCCCCTACTCTGCCTTGGATTAAAAAGAAAAGTTCCTGAAAGAACAAGAAAAAATGTCATATTACTTTTTAATCTAAAGAATATTTGTCTTCATCATTTCTTTTCTTTCTTCCCTTTTTAATTATGCCTTACCTGTATGGTTCTGAAAGAGGCCTGTCGTGTTCTCTAGTTTATAATCACCTCCCGCTCCTTTAAAACTCCTACAAGGCACGTGTGCTCGCGGAGCCTCGTTGTCTCTATGGCACAGTCGACCAGTCTTTTTCTGTCTGCTTCAGCTACCCATTCTACAAATAATAAATCAATCATCATGAGCTTTCTGTTCAACGCTCTGCGTACCGCTCGAAATGCTTTTTTTCCTTGCAAAGCAACGCCAGAATAAAAAATGAAACGAACTAATGATCTAAAAAAGCGAGAGAGTGAAACAAACACAAAGAATTAGACGTGCAAGGAGCGAAATGAGAACGAGCAACCATTGCTTCTTTTCGTTTGCTGCCACACTCATGGTCCCAACCCTGAAACGAACTTGACTGTTGTTCTCTGGGGCTACCCCACAATTCCTCACAGCTTCCGGTGCATCGTCGCCCCATCTGGCCGAGTTCTGTTCCTTAGCTCAGTACGGTGTGGTCATTCCTTCAGGACATGCTGTGCTGTCTGCTCCACCTGCCAAACTGGCACTGAGGGATCAGGGCCGATCTTCAGCCTGCGGTGCAGACAGTTGTCCAACGTTGGCATGTCCTGTACGAAGCCTGAAGACGGTGACCTCAGTCTGCTGTGAGCTGGAGAGTTATGGCAGCCCTTTCTGCACTCTGTCTTATGTTCTTGATCAGGGGATTTCTGTTCTTGAAGGGGAACTGGTCTCCCTGGCTGGTCA
>JADBJO010001794.1:257500-287500 GCA_016801955.1 Conus betulinus | reverse complement strand
GGCTCGTACACTCTGACACACACAGCAGCAGCAGCAGCAGCAGCACACTGCGGTACATGAACTCTATGGTTGTCATTGTGTTCCTTGTTTAGATAGAGGTGTGTGTGTGTGGTGGGGGGTGGGTGGGGGGGGGGTGAAGTGGCTTCTCAAAATACGCTTTCCTATCGTCAGACAAGACAGGGTGCAGAAATGTATTCTGTATATACACAAAAATCAACACTTGATGAGTCTTTCCATCACTTTGCAAACTGTCGGGGAAAACGCATTTTCTAAGGGCACGTTTGGCCAAAACGATCACATTTTTCCAAACAGACTTCACATCTCTACTGTCCACTCGGGGGGAACCTTCTAAGCCAAAGACATTGCTGGGCACTTTAGGAAACTTACGTATCACTGGCATGTCTGACCGCCTGTAGAAATACAGAGAGATGTACCGAAGTATTAAGTGTGGCCATTTGGAGATAACTTCACATGCGAAAGATATATCTGACGTCTTGCTGAAACGTTTAATACAAGAGACATAATTTGCGACTCGGAGAAACTTTGAAAACAACAGACACATCTGCCCACCTGAAGAAACTTCAGTTACAAAAGGTTCATGTAGCCACATGAGCAGCTGTAAAAGTAGTCCCATTTGGCGCTTGGACATTTGAAGAAATCATACACATAAAAGACACATATGGCCTCTTGGAGCGACCATTTAGGGAATTTAATACACAAAGACGTATCCGGCCACCTGAAACAAACTTTCTGTGTAAAAGACTGTCACGGACTATGTCTATCTGGATGAGTGTCTGCGTGTGTGTGTGTGTGTGGGGGGGGGGGGGGGGGGGGGGGGGAGGGGGGGGGGAGGCAAACTGGTGAACAAAGGGAGACAACACAGACAGAAATCGCACTGTGCGCCGCTCCCACAACCAGTCGCCACAAAAACTGACGACACAATGTTCCACATGCAATATAAACAAACAGGTCTTCGAGTCAGACCTTAACACACGCACAAGCAGAGGAATGACTTGAAACTGGGTCGCCGTTCGGTAAACTCTAAACACTAGATACTCTGGAGGATGTCACAATACCTTTAAGTAAAAAAAAAAGGAAAAAAAAATGGGGGTGGGGGTGTACAAACAGAAGCGCTTCTGAGAAGCTGCATAATATAACTTCTGGGAGTTCCCGCCTACTACACGGGACAGCTTTGCAATGCAGTCCTCCGGTGAAGAACTCATAATACTTCATCGACGACGTCTTAAGGCGGAAAACCCAATTCCCAGTTAAAGGAGAATTGTTCAGGTCTCGAAGCCCACAATCATTCCAAGCTTCCACCTCTCGAGCGGAGTCTTACAGGCTGAGCTAAGGTAAGGGTCAAACTACTGGAAACCTAGGTAGGGTTCTGCAGAACAGCATGCTCCGTTTCGACCAACCTTCACCCGTCCAAATCAACCTGACCACAGAAGAAGCAAGGAGCCTCACATTCAGAGCACACACTCTAAGAGGCCACCATCCTGGCCCTAGAACACGAGACACAAATGTTTGTCTCTTCAAGTGCAGAAAAGACACTCTCCACTGTCTTATGAGGAACGCTGTCCTGTTTTGGATTTTCTTTCTTTTTCTCCTTTTTTTTTTTTTTTTTGAAGGTTTTGTGGAAAAAAAAAAAAAAAAAAAAGTCCGCTCGCGCATCCCTGGATTCGCTCAGTTTTTTTTTTTTCGTTTTTGTTCCACACTTACGTCCTACCATAGCATGTAGACCAATCACACACTCTGGAGAGTGGCAGGTCGACTGGCTGAAACGTACAGGAAGGGGTTTCAGTGGAAGTCTTCCTATAATGAAGGAGATGTACAAGGTGCCACATCTGGCATGTCCAGTCACAAGGCAGAGCAGCAAAGTAGGACTGAAAAAAAAAAAAACACACACGGTCCTGGTCTTAGCTCCTTTTTTAGTTACGATCACAGACTTTTTTTTTCAGTTCGAGGGAAAGAGAGGTCAGGATCAGCTGATTGAAAAACTTTATCAAAAAAACGTTTTTTTTTTCTTCTTCTTTCAACAAACGATTTTGACAATTTGGGAAGGAAAGACCAAAATACAAAACAACGCCGAGTTCTGAATTTGAAATAAAAATAACCTGCATGCAATTTCCCCATACACCAACACCCACCTTGATCCTCCTGACTAGCTGGAAGTGACGGCTGGGGAGAATGGGTACCTGGCTCTCGCGCACCTCACACACACACACACACACACACACACACACACACACACACACACACACCTGTGCCAGAGCTGACAGTCACTCAGTGTGTGTGTGTGTGAGGGGTGGGGGGGGGTCCCAGTGAAACCTTCTTACCGGTCAAAAAGGGTCATAGCCTGATCGGTATAATTCAGAGGCAACAATCCGAACAAACACAAACAATAACTCATAAAGGGTAGACAACCAATGCCTGGCAAAGACACAGCTTGGGTGAGTGGAATACATGTATTAGGAATATCCTCAGCCAGGTGGTAAATACATGTGAGCCGTCAGGTTATGGTGTGTGGTCCTAAAGACCTTGACTATGACTTGTGGTCCAGTGAGGAGGGAGAACGCGGGTACACCTGTAGCAGCCCTCTGAAGGACTCCACTCATGGACCTGACATGACCTTGTTTGCCGGGCACAAGGTCACTACTACAGCACTGTAGGTCAGTGCCGTTGGTTGGCCGCTCACCTGATGTCGTTCTGAACTCCGACCACCACCGTGCCCACAAACTGGTCCACGCACAGGCACGTCACGCCTTTGGTCACGTTCAGGGTCTGCTCACATTCGTTCAGACCGATACCATTCTGGAACAGAACCCAGGCAGATGAAGACCCAGTTATTAGAGAACTGGATGGAGGTGCTGTAGGGTGGTCTGTGTTTACCATACTGCACCATGGTCTGTGTTTACCATACTGTACCATGGTCTGTGTTTACCATACTGTACCATGGTCTGTGTTTACCATACTGTAGGATGGTCTGTATTTACCATACTGTACCATGGTCTGTATTTACCATACTGTACCATGGTCTGTATTTACCATACTGTAGGATGGTCTGTATTTACCATACTGTACCATGGTCTGTATTTACCATACTGTAGGATGGTCTGTATTTACCATACTGTACCATGGTCTGTGTTTACCATTCTGTACCATGGTCTGTATTTACCATACTGTAGGATGGTCTGTATTTACCATACTGTACCATGGTCTGTATTTACCATACTGTAGGATGGTCTGTATTACCATACTGTACCAAGGTCTGTGTTTACCATACTGTACCATGGTCTGTATTTACCACACTGTACCATGGTCTGTGTTTACCATACTGTAGGATGGTCTGTATTTACCATGCTGTACCATGGTCTGCAGTTACCATACTGTAGGATGGTCTGTAGTTACCATATTGTAGGATGGTCTGTATTTACCATACTGTACCATTGTCTGTATTTACCATACTGTAGGCTGGTCTGTATTTGCCATACTGTAGGATGATAGGATACTGTAGGATGGTCTGTATTTACGAAACTGTAGGAAGGTCTGTATTTACGATACTGCAGGATGGTCTGTATTTACCATACTATAGGATGGTCTGTATTTACCATACTGTACCATTGTCTGTATTTAGCATACTGTGGGATGGTAGGATACTGTAGGATGGTCTGTATTTACCATACTGTAGGATGGTCTGTATTAACAATACTGTACCATTGTCTGTATTTACCATACTGTACCATGGTCTGTATATTTACCATACTGTAGGATGGTCTGCTTTTACCATACAGTCGGATAGTCTGTATTTACCATGCAGTAGGATAGTCTGTACTTACCATACTGTAGGATAGTCTGTATTTACCTTGCTGTAGGATAGTCTGTACTTACCATACTGTAGGGTGGTCTGTATTTACCTTGCTGTAGGATAGTCTGTACTTACCATACTGTAGGGTGGTCTGTATTTACCTTGCTGTAGGATAGTCTGTACTTACCATACTGTAGGGTGGTCTGTATTTACCTTGCTATAGGATAGTCTGTTCTTACCATACTGTAGGATAGTCTGTATTGACCAACTCCTGTATACACCAACATGCCGCGAAAATGGACGTGCGCGTTTTCTGTTGGAACGCTTCCATGTGGTCACGAGCATCCGACATGCTTCGTTTCATGTTTCCAATAGCCAACCTGCATATCATTGTCACAGTGAGCGACACAGACATGCCGCCAGACGAACGGTAATATAGAATGGACTGCAATTGCCCGTTGTAAAATCCATCGCCACAGTACGGTGGGCGCTTCGTTTCAAATTTTAGAGTCAGATTATAAAAGTGGCCAACTCATCCTATGCCGTACACACAAGCTGTTGAGGTGAGTGTCACAGACTAGGAAGATGAGGTAGATATTTTGATTTAAGTCTTTTCAGTCAGTCATTCCCCTGGCCGCTGGGTCGTTGGGGGGACGTGATGAGGCAGCCGCCGTTTCTCTCCAGGCTCTTCTGTTAGTGGCTGTCTTGAGGAAATCTGCATGGTCATTTTGGTCCAGTCCTTTATATTGTCGGACCAGCTCTTTCTCTGCCGTCCTCGTCTGCGTCCTCCATCCACGGTACCTTGAAGGGTGATTTTGGAGAGGGTGTCGTGACGAATGACGTGGCCAAACCATGCCATCTTCCGTCGTTTGACGGTTGCCAGAAGTGGTTCGTGGAGCCCAACTAGGTTGATGACCAGGTTCCGTACATAATCATTGGTCTTGTGTTCTTTGTAGGAGATGCGGAGTAGTTTTTTCCTCAGGCACCTGGTCTCAAACGCCTGGATTCTTCTTTCTGTTTCGGCCATCAGTGTCCATGTCTCGCAACCATATAGGAGGATCGAGACCATTAGTGGTCTAGTGGTCTCAGTCTTTTCACTTCCTTTAAAAAAATGTTCATGGCCATCCATTCATTAGATGTGGATTTGTGCTCCAATTCTGCAGTTCTTTCAGCACTAGCCGTACTGCACATTCAGTATAAAGACTCTAGCTCTCCAGGGAATACTGTTTGAAAAATGAAAAAAAAAAAAAAATACTCCTGCTAGTTTATTGTTAGAGATACAGATGGATTTCATAACTGATATTTGACCTGTTCATAATACCCGAACCGTTTCTCGTACGTCATTTGTTCTAGGTTGCATGCTGAGTCAATAATTTGCAGGGAGACTATTAAAACAAGACACGCTTTTCTTGAAAAGCTTTGACAGTTGGATAAATAATGTTTGCTTTTTTTTTTTTTCTTAAATTGTTTGAGTCTACCTGAACCTTTCACGAGAATTTTCTGTATTTTCTCCTTGTGTTGGATTAATGGTTAGGATGGATTCCTTGTGAGTAAAAGGTATTGAATATTTTGACTTACTTTATCATCTGTATTTGTATGGACAAACGGACTTTGTTATGACTTTATCTTTTCATAGTATAAAGTGATTCTCAGTCGGGAGAAAAAAACAACAACACACAAACATACATACACAAACACGCGCGTTCACACACACACACACACACACACACACACACACACACACACACACACACACACACTGACCCAGATGCGGACCGTGCCGTCCTCTGACCCAGTGACCCATTTGTTGTAGATGGAACTCCATTCCACTGCCGTCACTTCCGCCTCGTGACCTTGCAGCGTGTTCACCAGGTGCATGCGCGCGCCGTTCAGGCTGAACTTCCGGATGTACACCATCTTGTCGCTGCTGGCGCATGCGAACTCCAAACTAAATGGATAGAATGAACCAGAAGTCTGAGCATACGAAAATGACGAAAAATATGAATGATTAAGATGCTGACTGACAGTGAAACACCAAGACAAGTTATCTTTTGACTTCCAAATTAGATGAGGGTTATTCTGGGTTTGTTTGTTTGTTTGTTTGCTTTCAAAATGTAACTTAAGAGACAAAATATTTAAATATGAACCCATGGAAACATGGAAACACTGAAATTTTTCGAAACTGAAAGAAAAGCTGGATAATTTTGTGGCTAATAAAGTGTCATGTTTGAAAACAAAATCCGAAGCACATGATTTTGCTGATAATGACACAAACAACAGAAACAACATCTGACAGAAAGGAAGAGTGCACGCAATCATTAATGACATGCATTTCACAACAGCTGTTGAATCACGTGATAGATATGCGCCATTACCATTTATTCCCATAATGAGATGCATCACTTCCCGTGTCGCGTGAAATCTGGGAACGTGATATCTGGGAAGGCCCATGAAGCTGGGAACGTGGTCTTTCAGAGCTCAGAAGGGCAGAAAGAAGACCCAAAAAAAATGGATTTTCGAGATAAGGTAGGAAACAATTTTATTTAGTGCAGTTGAGATCTTTGGCCTTCTTGTCACTCTTTTTTTTTCCGCACGCGTTCCCAGATTTCACGATTGGAAGTACAGGAAATCTGGGAACGCGTTCCCAGATATCACGGTAAATCTGGGAACGCGTTCCCAGATATCACGGTTCCCAGATATTATACGACACCGGTACTTGTGTCTGTTCTTCAATTTTTAGCCTTGCTGCCTAGTGGACGGAGGAAAAGGAAAACCTACGAAGTCACTGAGTTCCTGTTCCCATTTTACGCTTCCCTGAAAATACGCCGACCATGCAACTAGGCAGCTGCATGCCGGTGGGTCCATTTATGAAGCTGCGAACCATTTCAACGTGCACAGTGTAGTGCCATCAACACTCTACACAACAATCGTCATTTTTCTGGCAGACTTCGATCAAGTCCAGCTTCCCCCGACTGATTTGCAGGCTCAGTCGTTTGAAGAATGTTGTCAAAGCTGCGCAGAAAATAGCTGACGCGCTTTTTCTGCCGGAGAACTGATAATTCAGAAGTGCAAAAGCCAGTTAAACCATTGCTTGATTCAATTTTTTAAAAGGGAGGGGGTTAAAGTAGTAGGAGGGAGGGGGTGAGGGGGCATAGTCTGGCCTGTGGTGTAGGGAAATTTATAATTGTGTTTGTTTTACACATTCCTCATTACTCGCTCCTTTTCCACCCGGCAGCAAAGCTGCGAATTGGAGTGTGTGATCATGAATACAACTGAATGTCCTTCAGATGTTTGTTAGAAGGATGTCGTGATGTAATCGGCCGATTCTTTCCGTTGGTCAGATGTTGTTTCTGTCGTGGAACACATGAGTTTGTGCAATTATCAGCAATGCTACAAATGTAAACACACACACACACACACACACACACACACACACACACACACACACACACACACACATACACATGCACACGCAACACTTGATTTTAGCGCTGTAGTGTCTTTGCTGTTGTTTAGATTTTGTTTATTTCCTTTCTGTGTCTACCTTCCAAAACCTTTTCTTCTGCTTTTCTAACTTTTGTATGTCACACAGACGTACGACAAGGAAAAAAAGGGAATATTTAACAGTGCTAGTATGACTGGACTGTAAGCGATATAAACCTCACGAAACTGGGTTCAACGCAGGTATACAAAATAAGCTAGCGGCGGTACTGTACACAGAAGACTCAAAAAACAAACCTTCACCACCCCACTTCAAGTCCAGTCTGTATCACGTTATTTGTAAACCAGCCAGCTACGAAGGCTTCGTCAGAGCTTCAAGTGCGTTAAAAAAAATCAAAGTCCACATCCAAGCAGATTCCAGATCTTAAAAGGCCGCTCGAAACAGTGTGTATGTTTGCACAGCTTTGCCGATGTGAAACCATCAATTACCTTTAACTAAATGTTGTCATTTACTTTATCAACAAGCATGTATATGTGATGGCTAGTACGAGCATAATGGAAACACAAAATGCAACACGCAAACAAGAATTATAAAGTCCATAGAGTTAAAGGATCTATTTGATTAAATCAAAATGAGGTTGGAATCGCGACAAGCACAAAGTCATGAAAGTACTGCGAGAATGTATATCATCACCACAGCAAGAAAAAAAAACAATAGTTGACAACAGCTCGGTCATGGCAGAACATTGGCTAGACAGTGAGGGAAAAAAAAAACATTGTCCATAATATTGTTAGAAGGGTCAATAAGTTTGGAAGGAAAAAAAAAATGCGTCGGAAAACATTTGACATCAGATGATGAAAACGAGAAACGGCTGTCAAAATAGCTGGCAGTTTGGAAAGATGAGTGGGTCGGTAAGGGTGGGGATTTAATGAAGGGACGTCGAAGGGGGGAAGGGGTCTGCGGTTCTACAGGCCTCTTCCGAGATTCGAACCTCGGACCTTTGACTCCCCATGAAGAGCTTGACATTCCGTCACCCGGACGCTGGGCGATGTGTGAACACTTGACTCTCCTGAGCGAATGATTCAGCCTTTTATCACAGTTACTCTACAGACTCAACGGCTGCTTATTAAAAAAAAAAAAAAAAAAAAAATAAAATGGACTGGAAAATGGGAAAAATGTAGTCACTAGTGTCGTGAGTTTGGACACCAAATGTGAGAAGCTCGGTGCCTTTAACGAAACGAGTTCAATAACTACTCCGCTCACATGCATTGGCAGTTTGGTTGAACCTCAAAATGCAGTGGCACTGAACAGTCTTCACTTCTGCATTTAAACGACTGACCACTGTGTATGGAGACACCAGTATGTCTTCCCGCTCGAAAATATTCAACACTTATATCTATATTAATCAGAAGTGGGTCGTTACTAACATCATCAATGCCATTTCTGGGGCAAAGACGACTGTCTGACAATAAATGTCATGCAGTTTAGTTCATTACTATTCGAAAATTTTCATGCACTGATTTGATAGAAAAAGCGGCCGGACGATTTTCTTGGGGAAGGTAGAGTCACATTTTAGACCAAAGACCGACGGATGTTGTAAGATTTTTGCTGTTTTTCAATAGACCGAAAGATGAAAGGTTCGTGTATGTTCCATGTCTGTTCCTAGAGTTCACCTAGCTGTATTGTGTTTAAAATGATAAAGGATTAAAAATGCGTCCACAGGAAGGAAATGACTGCACGGGCTGACGGATAAGCAACCTCTGGTGATGACATACATCATCCTGTGTCCACAGCTAGCTCACTTCTTCGGAGAGACAGCCATGTCGTTGATGATGCCGTCGCACGCGAGCTCATGGGCTTGAAAGGTCGAACCGTGAGGGGTGATAAAATCGCCACACACAGCCTTCAGACTGGAATGTATAAGAATAGAAGCAGATTAAAAACGAAGCTTTAACACAGGATCGATCTCCGAACAGAAGGTAATTGTTTAAGGGTAAAGCGTAAGATTCGAAAACAAACCGACAACCCATAGGACACTTTGGAGAGCGCAGACCTGAGCCAAGGCCTTGGGAATCCTGGATCAGTCCTTCAGGTCAGTCCATGGCTAAATCAAAGTTAATTTCTTGCTAGGGGAAGAAACGGATTGTACAAAGCGCGAGACCTACCCTTCATATACATTCTCTCATACGACATGGAAGAACAACTTATCACTGTTACAGACTGTACAAACTGTGAGACCTAGACTCCATATACATTCTTATAGGACATGGAAGAAACAACTTATCAACGTTCTTTTTATCTCCAGAACGTTTAAATTTTCCTCTGCAGTGTTTAACTCCGTTGACCGTAAACAACTTCGTAACAGTAACTCGACAGTGTCCATGCTCGGCGGGAAATGCGTGACCATGTAATGGGCAGCCTGCAGAGTGCCTTATCCACCGTTTGGTCCAGACAAGCACAACAGATCAGCACAGACACTGGACGCGATCATCCCTGGCTCGCATTTCATCGTTCCGCTACATTTCGTTAAAGTCGCCCCGGTCCCTTTCATGTGATCCGAGTCGTAATGGTTCGCGCGGAACGATGTCGGTTCCACCGTTTGATCTAGCTTTGCATCACACATCCACATCATGGATGATGGGTTCGTCTCTTTTTTTTTTTTTTTTTTTTTTTTTTTTTTTTTTTTGGGGGGGGGGGGGGGGAGGCATACTCCATGTGCTGACGTAGTTTGATGATAATGGGCACCGCAGTCTGGCCTGACCTTGCCGACACATCAACAGAGCAATGGGTGCAAATGAACACACTCCATGCCCTGGAGGTCAATCACGTTTGTATTCTGAGTGGGTGAAGGACGGTCACTGTCTCAATAACCCGAACAAGCATTCGGAGGAAACCGCTGGAAGAACGCCTGGAAGTTCCAGAAAGCATCTACATGGGCACGCTACCAGTGTGCGCCTGGTGACCTCATCCACAGCGCCCAAGCCAGCTCATCCCAGCACTGGTCCAGAACATTCAAAGCAGGCAGACCCAGTGACTACAGTTTACTTCTCATGGGGGCTGTAGTGATGTCCGAGTTCTGCAGTAACATTACAGTCGACATTCTTTCGAGTAAAGTCGGTTATAATTTGCACAGTTTTGACTGTTAGTCACACGGAAAGGCGAATGTTTTCTACGCGCTTCAAAATAGTACAGTAACTTGACTAAAATGTTACAGTTTTCACATTCGTTTTGAACGGAGCATTTCTTTCTGGTCTGTATTCATCTTCTCAGACTGGAAGGTTTCCTGGCTGCACTCCATGTGTCATACTGGAAACATGTGCAGTGGCAGGGATCAGGTCGCTTGTTGCCTTATCAGAGGAAGCCCTGAATGTGTCTGGTACAATACAACTCTAAACAAACTTGCTGGATACTTTGGCATGGAAGAAAGTCACTCTCGGACTGACAATCAGAGGACGAGGAAGGAAGGAAGTCTCGGGTGAAAGCCACTTGCATAGCTCCATCCTCCTGGACCTGGCAGCCACCCTGCCCTGCGGGAGTGGACTCTGCCTGAGAAAAAAAAAAAAAAAAAAAAAAATGTCGTTTATCAAAGATACCTCGGGGACATCGTGGCTGAGCTGGAAAGACTAGTTTCCAGTTCACGTGCGGAAGGTTCTCCCGATTTGTACCGTGTGGTCATACGGACCAATGATTATGTGCGGAACCTGGTCATTAACCTTGTTGGGCCCCACGAACCACTTCTGGCAACCGTCAAACGACGGAAGATGGCATGGTTTGGCCACATCATTCGTCATAACACCCTCTCCAAAACCATCCTTCAAGGTACCGTTGAAGGGGGGCGCAGACAAGGACGGCAGAGAAAGAGCTGGTCCGACAATATAAAGGACTGGACCAAAATGACCATGCCAGATCTCCTCAAGACAACCACCAACAGAACAGCCTGAAGAGAAACGGTGGCTGCCTCATCACGTCCCCCCCCCCCAACGACCCCAGCGGTCAGGGGGATGACTGACTGACTGGTCATACGGTCCTCTCCTGCCCTGTACACAGTGCTTGGTGCAAGAGCAGGCTTTTCTGCCCAGGATCGAATTCTCTCTCCGCTCTGAGAAATCCATTCACTACAGTTGCAGTCACCAGTTATTTGTTGATCCGGGTCAAGTCACATGGGAAAGCTGACCCGACAGGGTACAAGCCGCTTGGCGTGCAGAAAAGAAACGAAGGCTGTAAACGTTATGCCCCCAGGTGACCTGTTCGATAGATTTCATGTAACTCCTTACAGTAAGGGATGGATATGTGGGGAGCTTAGAATTAGAAATAAAGTATGTGATCATTGATCAACTCTGTATTTCGTATGAATTTGTAGACTGCCGCTAAAGACTCGGAGAGAACTTACAGAAAAAAAGGCATAAAACTGCTTTAGAATGCAGAAATGGGGCGCAGAGAGCAGGGAATTTTGGCAAGGGAAACTACTCACTTCACACAACAACGTTTACAGCCAGGCCCCCTGCGAGCCAGAAAGTCACGAATCCGAATCTCTTGACCCTAACTGTCGTCTTACTTCGCATTTCTGATAAACGTGCTAGCTCATGCCGATTCGTGTATACAACCCACGGATCACAGGCCGATTGGATAGCACCCTTCTCAGCAGCCATAACATATTTTTGGCGATTCGCCAGGGGCTGCCGTCGATCTTCATCCCTGAGTCCAGTTGAAGACAGGACGGCCATAAGCACCTGCCTCTAAAAACAGCGACAAACAGAAGCCTCCTCTCCAGTTAGAGGAAAGACAGCCACATCATCAGCCTGCCTATCAACAAAACACAAGACGTCTCAGATATCGGCTTACTTACCAATAAAAGACATGGACAGTTACAAATCTAAACTTCATTTCAATAGTAGAAAAGACGGTAAACAGCCGACCTATCCATAAATGCCAGACGGTCACACACAGAAACTTCCTTCTAACAAAAGAAAAAAAGGGTAAAAAATGTTAGCCTACACTGGAGTAAAAACATATGAGAGTAACATCAGCATACCTTCCAATTAAAATACACAGTCACAAACAGGAACGTGCCTTCTAATAAAGACAAGACAGTCATAAGGGGCAGCCTATCTTCAAATGAAGGCATGACAGTCACAAAACAGTCACAATCATACCCTTCCAACATAGACGCACAAACACCACTCTACCTTCCAATAAACGACAGTCATCACTCTACCTCCCAATAAAGACAGGACAGTCACGCATCACCCTACCTTCCTGCCTCAATGTCCCATAGGCAAACACGCCTATCCCAGCTTCCACTTAACTGAAACACACGCACGAACGCACGCGCGCACGCACGCACACACACACGCACGCACCACACACACACACACACACACACACATCTCCATAAGCTGAGTTTTTTGTAGCTGGAAATTGTGGTGGTGGTGGTGGTGATGATGGTAGTGTGTGTGTGTGTGTGTGTGTGTGTGTGTGTGTGTGATAATCAAATGATTTTGACTTTGACTTTGGCTTAGAGACAGATCCTCTGGTATCAAACCATGGCTGTTTGTATTTTTGACCTTTACTCAGATATAGATCCAATGTTGTCAAACCATGGCTGTTTGTATGTTGACCTTCACTTAAATATAGATCCAATGGTGTCAAACCATGGCTGTTTGTATTTTGACCTTTACTTCGACATAGGTCCTATGGTATCAAACCATGGCGGTTTGTATTTTGACCTTTACTCAGATATATAGATCCAATGTTCAAAAAACCATGGCTGTTTGTATGTTGACCTTTACTCCTTGGATATAGATCCAATGGTGTCAAACCATGGCTGTTTGTATTTTGATCTTTACTTAGATATAGATCCTATGGTATCAAACCATGGCGGTTTGTATTTTGACCTTTACTTAGATATAGATCCTATGGTATCAAACCATGGCGATTTGTATTTTGACCTTTACTTAGATATAGATCCTATGGTATCAAACCATGGCGGTTTGTATTTTGACCTTTACTTAGATATAGATCCTATGGTATCAAACCATGGCGGTTTTCTCTTCGGTTTATCCTAAGAGTCCGGTCCCTAGCTATGAACCTGTTCATAATCCATTCAGCATTGACATGGGGTACTGGATCGGATCTTTAGCCGTGTCTCTGCTATCCTTCTGCACACGTGTACATACACGGGTGTTTAGCCAAATGCAGGCCTCCTGGTGTGCTGACTTGGCTAATGGGAAAGAAAAAGTCCGCTCCACACTTCGACGAAGGTCTGACAAAGTGTTCGAACTACTCAGCTTACGTCATGTTGGCTTTGTTTCTTCTTTCTTTCGTTTTTTTTGTAAACCATCACCCGGGCCACGTCGATCTGCTCTGCTTCACTGCTGCGTCCGTTGCTGCCATGATTCAAGTGGTGTTCATTCCGTTATTATCATTAGTTTTATTGTTATCGTTACTATGATTTCTTATTGTTATTATTATCATTTACTATCATTAATATTATTATCATTGTTGTGTTTGCTATAATAATAATTATTATTGTTGTTGTTTATAATAATTATTATTATTATTGTTAGTAGTAGTAGTAGTAGTAGTAGTAGTAGTAGTAGTAGTATGAGTATAGTATGAACATCATCATCATCATCATCATTATCAGTATCATTGTTATCATTATTATATTGAGTGAATTTATATGGCGCCTATTCACCGTTCGACGCCAAGCTCAAAGTGCCTTACAGCCCACACTTTTCCTTTACCCAAGGGGCAGCCTACCATGGCTCAATATCCGCCCGAAAGACGATCGACCTGCTGGCGTTACTGTCTGTCGTTCCCTGCGTCATACAGTCCGTCAGTCACTCAGTTTTTTGTTCTTATTGTCATTCTTTCGGTGCATGTTATGCGTGTACGTGTCATCTATAGCATCGCCCGAACTGGCCGTCTCTTCCGAAAGTTGATGATGGGATTTTACGTGTGTGTGCAACATGTTATGTGTGCGTTCACACACACGGAATCTCGGCCAAATGTCTCATTCGACGGACTGAGGTGGGAGGGGAGAGAAGTGAAGTCGGAATCAATGTCAGCTCCGAGGGAAAAATCCCCCTTCTATCAAAATGGCCCAGTGGAGATTTAAACTTTCAACCCCATGATCACGAGACCGGCGCTCTACCAACTGAGCTATTCCGGCCCCCCTGCCATTCAAGTCCCATGGGGTGGGTGAGGGGATGGGGGGAAACACAAAGCAAAACAAAGGAGAGAAAAAAAAAGGCTCATCATTTTTTTTTTTTTTTTTATCCTAGTGTGAGCAGAAATTACAAACGATCCTGTAACGGTTTGATATTCTCACTGAAATAGTACATTGACTGAAATGCCTGACAACCAAAGGACCCCTTTAGCAGCTCTGTGTAATGATCTGATCTTCACAAATCCAGCTAGGTGTAACGAAATTTTTTGTTGTGTCGTTGTTGATGGTCAAAATCAACGGTAGAATGTAATCACGTTTGGTTGCCTGTTGCAGTACAATTTCAGCAACCCTTTCCTACTGTTGTCACAAAAATACTGACATCTGCAGATGTAAAGAAAATTCATCGTCCACGTCATTTGAATACACTTACCGCGCATCTCTCAGTATGCTAGATTCCCTGCACGCGTTCAGTTGTGGTGAAATATGCTGATTTGTACCACTGGCTGCTTAAAGACCGTTCCTTCTCTAAGGAAGCCGCTCTATCGTTCATCAAGTGAATCGCTCTACTGTCAGCAGTCTCTATACACGAGCCCAGAAGAACCCAAACTATTTTTTCAATGGGGTACACCGTACTGGTTCCTACAATCGGTTCTATGACAGGTGTTCTCCCACACATAGTACTCTGTGGTCCATCTGAAGCAACGCGTTAACTGTTCAGCAGATTCCCATACCGGAATCTGTCAGCAATAGTACAGATTACTGGTTCTCACAATTAGTTCCATAACAGGTGCTGTCACCACAAAGAAGTACGCTATAGTCCATGTACAGGCGCGCTCTGCAATAGTCAATCTCTGTCTGTGTATATCAGCTCAGGAAAACCCATACTAGCATCTTTCAGCAATGGTGCATCTCACCAGCTCTCAAGGCAACTCCGTAACAGGTATCTTCAGCAAAGCCAATTCAGTGCTTGCAGCCCCATCGACAAATTTTACCATATCACGCCTGTAACCCTCTATATAAAGTGAAAAAAAAAAAAACAGGATTATGTTCAAGTAAAACATATCAAGGCTTAATCGAGCAACCCATGTTTAGCAGTCAGTCGAAAACAAAAAAAGTAAACTGAACTTATTTTATTCTTAGCATCGTATTGGTCGTGTCAGATGAAACATGTTGATTTTTTTTTTTGTATACTGAAAACGGAGATCTGCAGGAACATCTCTGGGCAAGACCCTGTAGGAGTCTGCACCAAAGTGCTAATGTCATACGTCGTGCTGGTTCCAATGTACAATAAGGAAGAAGTTATTGCTGACTGGCTCATCACACAGTGTGTACCCGGAAACGTTTTCATCTTTCAAATGGAATGAGTCAGCGCAGAAAACAAGAAGCTGTGTGTAGCCCGCATCATTCTGTATCTAGCCTGCAGTTTCTGATAAGACAGAAGGGGCCGTTTGAGTTCGGAGGACTTGAAAACGTTTGTTGTCTACCCAATTGATCCAGCCCTCTGGTCCGAAGTTTTCTTCTTGTAAGTCTGTACTTTGGGTTTCACGCGTGTGTAAGAATAAGGGATTCGTGACTTCTTTTCCAGCCACGGCAAAGCTGGCAAGAGAAGCCCTGCTGCCATCTGTCAGCGATGCAGCAGTGTACTGGTTTTTTTTTTTTGAAGGGCAGACCCACGCCCAGCATTCTCACCACGTAGGTACTGTTCCACCTGAAGGATCGTTCTACAGTGACCAAGCTGGTCACACAGCTCACGTGATGGGACAGTACCATCTTGCACGTGAAACCCGCCACGCGGTTCGTCACCGAGTCCTCCTGAAAAAGAAACAAAAAACAGCTGGCATGTTAATGTGTGTGTGTGTGTGTGTGTGTGTGTGTGTGTGTGTGTGTGTGTGTGTGTATCCGTGCATGGTAGCGTGTGTGTGTGTGTCTGTGTATCCGTGCATGGTGCGTGTGTGTGTGTGTGTGTGTGTGTGTGTGTGTCACAACACACCACACCACATGGCAGCAGATTTCATTAAAAAAATCTTGTTAAAAAATGTTCCACCAAATGTGATTTTTTTTTTTCAGCTTCAAAAAGAACAAGCTGTTCTTTATTTGACTAACAAATTTGTATTACTTATCCAGTTTTAAGCCGTGTTTTTCAAAATGCCGTGTACACACACATCGCACGGTCAACACACACATCACCACCACACACACCGCACGATAAACACATTACACATCGCACACATACACACACACATAAGCACACCACATCTACACCACTACATCCACGATCCCTCCCCCCCCCCCCCCCCCCTCCCCCCTACTTTCTCTGTAAAAACCTTTCTACCCGCCGTAAGCCGCGCGCGCGCGCACGCATGTACCGCCCCCCACCCTAAGCAGGTCCCCCAGGAGAGCCCACTGACCTTGCTGTTTGGGTCCAGCAGTGGAGAGCTGGGGTCCAGAAGTACGCCGTACTGTTTGACCAGGTCGTCTATCCCTTCTGGCCGCATGCTTTGCAGAGCCTGAACCGCCGAATCGTCAAAGCCCCACACGTCTGCAACAACGCCAGCCCATGAAGAGACTAGGGGGGAGGGGGGGGGGGGGGGGGGGGCAGGTCAGTCAGTTGGGTGCGGTATCGTGTGGATGTAGCGCAGCCTAGCGTGGCCTAGAGTAGCGGCGTTGAAAAGTCCCTCACGGCTACAACAACGAGTTTATCCCCATTGACTGCCTGACTTCATCAGTGGCCCGCGCGTGTAGCAGTTTCGGTATTGTCAAACACCTCAAAAGCCAGTTTTGTTAGGAGCGTTCCGGCACAGTCCCGTCCAAAACCCGGATGTATTTACGCCACTGGCACGTGACCAATGAGACCCACCTGCAGTGCAGTTGGATGCCGTCGGTCTTCGAGTATCCCCACCCCTCACATCAGCCTTGGCCAAGCGCCAGTGGTTGTCTGAGCACAGCTCACCTGAAGCCTGCATACGCAGAGTGGATGCTACTGGATTTTAGGGTTGGGCCAAGTCTACTGAAGGTTGCCTGGCATGACCAGCGGATGTTTTCATGGAACTGACGTGCGATGGGAGGGAGTGGGAGGGACTGTCCCATGTGGAGTGCAAAGTGCCAGTTCTTTTCTTTCGGTCAGGGATTCACACATCACAAAATAGAAGGAAGCGAGAGGTTCCTGTCTCAGTTCCGTCTGGACAGGTTCTCGATCGGCCCGTTTCATGAGCGAGCTGTTCTCACAATATCAAATCGAAATTCAGTTTTAATGCTCTGGCACATGGGAATACTGAAGATGCTGCAACTCTTTAGCAGTCAAGGGGTTAATGGAGACGTTAATGGTGGAGTAGATGAATTGATTGTAGTGCTAGTGTGGTTAGAGCCCTACACTTCTGCAGCAAAACGTGTCGGTAGAAAGAGCAGCCATGCAGTGGCTGCAGTGTACTTTATGGAATGTGGTTCCAGCCCCCATATGGCAGCAAACGTCAGTAAGTGGAATGAACAGTGAGGAAAAGGGTGAGTTATGGTACCATTAGTGTCTCTGAGTGTATCGCTTTCTCTCTTCACTTTCATATGATTCATATTAACAGACACTGCAAACGAGTGGCTGGCTCTCAATCTTCGATCAAACTGAGGGTTTTAATCTAACAGTTGCCCTCTGTGTGTGTGTGTGTGTGTGTGTGTGTAGGCGACCAATCGTTTTAAATGATTATTGTTTCCCTTTGAATATGAATCGTCTTTGAATGAATAAACTCTCTCTCTCTCTCTCTCTCTCTCTCTCTCTCTCTCTCTCTCTCTCACACACACACACACACACACACACACACACACACACACACACTTATACACACACACAACACACACGCGATTTACAATTGATAAACAGAAGGAACTCATCAGGTCCTTACGTACATTCAAACAACACGAAGACCAATGAAAGTTTGCAACTGAACAGGGGAGAGCAGCCAATCAAACGCTTGCGTACATGTAAACCAGCCAGAGGTTTGTCACTGTCCAGCACAAAGGAACCAGTCACATGCTCAGAAATGTGCGACAAAAGGAGTCAGGCGTTGAAAACCAATCAAACCCAACGAGAAAACAACAAGTAAAGCAGTCAGAGGCTTGCAAGTCGTCAACAACGAACATAAACCCAATCACAAACTTACAAATGTTGCCGTCCTCAGAGGCGGCCAGAAGGTAGTCCAGGGATTCGATGAAGAGAATTTTGAGAATGGTGGTGTTGGGGTGTTCGTATATGGACAGCTACTGGGGCACGAACAGAGCAGAAAAGTGTTCTTCAATAATGCTCGGCTTGCAGTGGCTCTTGCAGTGCTGTTAGTTGATTCCGTTTTTCTTGCCTTTACTAATCGTGTGGCTGATGAGGTGGCAGTGACTGTGGATGCCTTTGTTTCTACATAGATGTAAGTGTAATACGTCCTGTGTATGTATGTGTGGGAGTGTGGGTACAATTCTCTGTGTGTGTGTGTGTGTGTGTGTGAGAGAGAGAGAGAGAGAGAGAGAGAGAGAGAGAGCAGAGAGAGAGCGAGATACATGACTAGAGAGAGAGACAGAGAGAGAGAGAGTTCATGCATGTAAGTTCATGAACTAGTCTCCAAGTGATGATGCGTTAATCTCAAGGATATGTTCCGTTCTGCTTAGCCCTGTCCATTGTTATTGAAGAGAAAGAGGACAGAAAGACAAAAACAATGGAGCAGGTGAAACAGGATGTCCCCGATCTCCAGGACCGCTGACTTCCTTCACCGACTTCCTTCAGAGTGGGGCCTCTAGGTCATCGTTCTTCTGCCATGGCCGCTGGCCGTAGGGGTCCCATGAAGGACGTCTGGGCCAGTGATCTCCCTTACTGATTGTCACGCAACAGGCTAGAGTTATTGTTACCGGTTCAGTCCTTGATGTTCGTCATCCAGGACTGCTTTAGTCTGCCTCTGCCCTGTCCACACTCCACTGTGCCCTGGGGTGGGGGGGGGGGGGGGAGGGAGGGGGGGGGGTAGTCGTGAGGTCATGGCAAGAGTCACGCCGGGAGAAGGCAAGCTTACCGTTTGAGAGGGTGGTGTCAACCACTATGACCGTGTTGTCGTTTGCATACTGCGATATCAGTTTGTTGGGTACAAAAGTCTGATGGGAAATTTCTCAAACGTACAGCAGATGCCTTTCAAAGAAATTGATCTGCATGCATTCTAGCCTCCAATGAAATGTCACTTTCAGGTCATTTAGCCATGGCTGGCTGCTAATTCAAGTCCCGCACTCGTAATTCAAGGCGTCTCTTGTTTTCATCTGCTGTTTCATCTGATCGGTTTGTAAGACAAAATGAGAGAATGTACGGGAATACCTGGCAGATTATGAGGCTCGGAAGCCCGAGGACTCAAAAGTGGTTGACACCTACGCATTGGTCACTGCGATACTTGTCTGTCAGCGTATGTCTTAGGTTGCTACATTAGTCTGCCCTTTATGTGCCCAGAAGGTGGAAGAAGGATGCTCACCTTAAAATCGAAAGGTCAGAATTTTCAATGTTCTTCAAATGTTGTTTACTTACTGGCTTGATAACTTTTTCGTCAACCGGTTTCATTTGATAAATGATGTTTACCAACGTACTCGCCTCTGGGCTGAGTATATTTGTGTGAGGTTTAAAGGTTATGTGACCAGTTTGACACCTGCAGAAGGAAGATTTTTAATTTTGTGTTCGTCGACCGCCAATGTTGCCAAATCGAGAGCTTTAAAGTGCGTGCAGTGGCTGTGAGTTTAAGGTGTTGTCTTGATGTCAACAATTTGTAAATATCAGCTTCAACAATGTTGGATATGGATAATAAGTACAACGTACAACAATACCTCACAAAGGTTAAAAGGACACGTGATGCACCTCATTGAGTGATTGCACCAGTTCACAGGGTATTCAATCAGCGACAAAGCCAATGGCTACGAAGCAGAGATTTAGCTCTGTTGGTGTAAGCGAAACGTGTGAAATCGACGATGGATTGAGATGGGGATGGAAAGCGTGTTCCAAGAGATCAGTGTATGATAAGGCCACAGAAAAAAACATGAAATCTCCAACCACACTGTTTTCATAGAGGAATTTGAACGATGGAAGAGAAAAATGACAGGCCTGGAGATTGAGAGAGAGACTTTCTCAAAGAGGAATTTGAACGATGGAAGAGTAAAATGACAATCCTCGAGACTGAGGGAGAGAGAGATTAATTTGAACGATGGAAGAGAAAATGACTCCTGGAGATTGAGAGATTTCTCAAAGAGGAATTTGAACGATGGAAGAGTAAAATGACAATCCTCGAACTGAGGGAGAGACTCTCTCACAGATTATTTGAACGATGGAGAAAAAAATGACAGGCCTGGAGATTGAGAGAGAGACTTTCTCAAAGAGGAATTTGAACGATGGAAGAGTAAAATGACAGTCCTCAAGACTGAGGGAGAGACTCTCTCGCAGATTAATTTGAACGATGGAAGAGAAAAATGACAGGCCTGGAGATTGTATGTGAGACTCTCTCACAGAGATATTTGTACGATGGAAGTAAAATTTACAGGCCTGGAGATTGTATGTAATAATAATAATAACAATGAATACTTATATAGCGCCTGTTCTCAGCTAGAGACCGAGCTCTAAGCGCTTTACAAACAACACACTCATTTACACAACGGGCTGCCTACCTGGGTAGTGCCGACTGAAGAGCAGCCAGCTGGCGCTTCATTCAGTCGTTTCCCATGTCATCAAGTCCATATCATTCAATATCGTTCACATTTTTCCTTACTTCCTTCATTCTTTCCATTTCTCACGCAGGGTGCATGCTAAGTGTAACGTGTCATCCATACCAACGGCCAGACTGGCCTACTCTTCCGAAAGTTGGTGATGGGATTTTACGTGTGTGCAAAATATTATGCGTGCGTTCACACACGGAACCTCGGTTTATAGTCTCATTTGATGGACTGTATGGGAAATCGTGTCAGATCCAAAGTTAACTCCGAGGGAAAAATCCTCCTGTACCGAAACGGCCCGGCAAAGATTCAAACCCGCAACCCCAGGATCACCAAGATTACGAGTCCAGCTCTCTACCAACCGAGCTATTCCGGCTCCCGTGAGACTTTCTCACTGAAGAATTTGAACGATGGAAGAGAAAAATAGCAAGCCTGGAGATTGAGAGTGAGACTTTCTCACACAGGAATTTGAACGATGGAAGTAAAATTTACAGGCCTGGACAAAGAGAGTGAGAGGCCTTCTGTGTGGAGGCTGGAAAGATGATGGTGGAAAAAAAAAGAGAACTGCTGAAGCTGCAGCTGCAGTTGAAGAACCTGATCCTGACAACGTACACCCCCCAGAATGATCGGGGGCAGTATCCTGGAGATGGAACCATGGAGAACTGTCTGGAGAAGTACCTGAGCCTGTTTGATGAAAAAGTGAAAGCGACAACCAAGGAATAGGATTTCCAGTGGCTCATCACATCCAGTCATCGCCTTCGGGTGCTGCAGAATCATCATTATCACAACTCTTGTCTCAGAGGATCGGGACAAACCCAAGGGGTTTTACTGTGCTGTTTTCCAGTCGAATCAGGGACATCCTAATGAAGAACAGGATAATGCTAGTTAAATTGGGTTACGTCATCACCAAAGATCTGACCTTACGAGAACTTTGAGCTGCTCTGGAGCACACAGCAACATTCGGCAATTACCACCGCATGGTCCTCCGCTGGCAAAGTGATCGCTCTAATGTAAAACGGTAGAGCGGATATAGGCAGTGCTTTGGATACAGTCTCCGTGAGGAACACGTCCATATGTAAACTGTGTAAGCCAAGGAGCAGTAGAGAGAGAGGAGAGAGAGAGAGAGAGAGAGCGAGAGAGAGAGAGAGAGAGAGAGAATGTATGCGTGTGTGGAGGTGGTTCGTGGGGTGGGGGAGGAGGGGGGGGGGTGTGTGAGGGGGTGAAACAACATGTTGCGTTTTATTGTACGTGATGGCTCTCTCAACACAAGTCGATCTTCAAGTCGATCTCTAATGTTAAACAAACGTTTTTTCCAACCTGTGTTCTGATGCAGCAGTGGTAAGATGCATGGATGGCGCAGGGTCGTGGTTAAGTTAGGTATTCTTGACTTTCTCGGGAATCATATAGCATTGTCATTTACGCCATGATTACCTTGGTTAGAGACGGATGCAGTGACGGAAAATGGAATTTGAAATCTGGGAAGTCAATTTACAGGCCTGTTAGAAGTGAGTGAGTGAGAGTGCTGTGTGCTGTGGTGTGTGGTGTGAAGAGATGAGAGAGAGAGACGAGAATCAGCGTAGCTGAGACGGGAGTGTGCTTCAGGACTGGTTCCGATGGCTGTTCTGAGATAGAGTTTGTTAGGCTGTCTCTGTGGTTCAGATGTCTCTCTGTGGGTGTGACCCGGCTGAGGGCCGGGTCCGGACACATGTTTGCTTATATTCCACTGTGTTGTGGCTGTGTCAACACATGACTCCCGGTCGATCTCTAACTGGGGCCAACGAACCAGCCCACCCACCCTGAGCAGCCCCCACTCGATGGCCCTCGCCCCCAGCCGCTGTGGCCCCCCCCGGTCTCTCCCAACCTCGGCATCTGTGGGGTCGTGCGCTCTCTCCTCTCTCATCCGCGACGTCCCCGCTGTGTCCCCACTGTGCTCACCCCTTCTCGTCTCCTGGCGTTTAGAAGAGCTGCTGAGCGGTTTGGAAGAAGATGGTCATCTGCATCGATTTCTGCCTGGAACGTCCCAGGTTCTCGGGAGGCAGTCCTTGTGGCTTACAGTCATGTTCATGCTACAGCATACTACAAGACAGCGAAGAAAGAGGAGTTTAGAAGTGGGGAGCGTGTAAGTTGGGGTGTGCTTGTGGTGGGTGGTGGGGGATGGAGGTAAATCCTATGCCGTCCGGAGTATTATTTCAGTCTGTCGCTTGGCTGAAGCTGGTGGTGGTTCTCCCTCTGGCTGTCAGATGTCCTCTGTTTACCACAGCTGATGTCGAGCTTAGTGCCTGTGGTGCTGTTCAAGTCGGTCCGCAGACTGGGGAGAACACCCAGCAGCAGATGACCATCGCTCTGAAGGCATAGCAGCTCCCACCCACAGGAGGGCTGTGAACTACTCCATGGGCGGCGGGCAGGTCCCTCCCCACTCTCACCCCTTCCGTCCGCGTTTAGAAGAATGATGTGGAAGAAGATGGCTTGCCACACCAGCAGGCAGTGGACCATCCGCTCTGAACAGTGCAGTTCCATGTTCAGGTCTCGCATCTACTAGGACGGCGGGAGGATGTGAGAGGTGGGAGGTGAAGTTGCGGGTTGCGCGCGTCCCCGTTCCCGACAGACCCATCCTTGCGTCTCAATTAGGCTTCTCTTCGCGGTGAGAACTGGTGGTCAGTATGATCACGATGTCAAGCAGACACTCGGTACAGGTTCAGCACGGGTGACACGCGCAGGGCCGTCCTGACACTGCGCTCTTCCAGATCTGTGTGCGGCTGTGAGTTGCCCACGAGGTGCCGAGTCCTCTGAAAGTTCACGTGCAAATTATGTGTGTTTTAACGCACAGGACACAGGCTTCTCTGAGCACGCTGTCCTCACATTTTCCAGTCTTGGAAGACGGCGTGTTAGCATACAAAGCTAACACACAGGCGCACTAACATCCGGATCTGTTCCTGTTTTGCCAAGGTCAGCACGACGACCACAATATACTGACGGTGGCCTCTGCCTTGAAGGGCTTCTCAAATTTTTCCCTTGCTAGGTCTTACTACAAAGCTAGACAACAGGCATGCTCCACGCAATCCACGCACGCATCATCCAGCACAGTCCATGCCCACGCGCGTGCGTATCGCCTCACGTACGGCATGCACGTAGCTTCACGCGCAGCCTGCACGCACACACCCACTACACCCCACACTACGCGCGCGCGCGCCGCGCTCAGCGCACACACACACACACCACAACACACACACACCCACACACACACTGACCGAGCGGTGCACAGTAATTTTTTATGTAAGGCATAGCTACTCTTGAGCATCTTCCTGTATGTTTGGCGGCGTTGCTTGAGTGTGGTGTTTCTTCGTTCTCCTCCTCCACTTATTGGCTGGCTCTTCCTCCAGCCACCTTCCCTTCTCTCTAGGTCCCCCTTGGTGGAACGTTTCCTTGCTGATGACACACGCAACATACACGCCACACGCACACACACACACCAACCCACAGGCATTCCCACACACACACACACACACACACACACATGTGCAGGGACGCACGCGGCGCACACACAGACACCACACACACCCACACACACACACACCCATAACACACGGACTATGATGCTTTCATGTACGCAGGCATACACACACACAGCACACACCACACTAAGCTACACGACACACCACAGATAGATAGATACGATAGATTATAGAGATAGTAATATATAGATAGATAGAAATATAGATAGAAAAATAGACAAGAGAGACAGATCAGAGGTGGGGGGTGTATGTAGACTAGTATATGTGCAACGCGCTGAAGTGACCTCATACACACACACACCCACATATACACTGAAGTATGTACTCATGTGTACTTGTGTGTACACGTGGCAGCATGTGTGTGCTTCTGTGTGTGCATGTATGAATAAATGTGTTTGTATGAGTGTCTTTTCTGGGTGTCAATGCACGTGTACACCCGCTTGGATGTACGTATGTCTACCTGTGTGTGTGTGTGTGTGTGTGTGTGTGTGTGTGTGTGTGTGTGTGTGTGTCTGTGTGTGAGCGTGTGAGTGTGTGTGTGTGTGTGTGTGAGTGGAGAGAGAGAGAGAGAGAGAGAGAGAGAGAGAGACAGAGAGACAGAGAGACAGACAAACTGTGTACATGTGTATGACAGACAGTAGTTTTGCGCGCGTGCGTCTGCACCAGTGTGTGTGTGTGTGTGTGTGTGTGTGTGTGTGTGTGTGAGAGAGAGAGAGAGAGAGAGAGTTAACTCACGTGTACATGAAGTGGTTGGATTGGTTACGCTCCCACTTGCTGATGTTGCCTTCGTGGTCCCCACTAAAGATCAGGATGGGATTCTTGGCGGCTAGGCCATCACAAAACCACACTATTGTATTGCATGTACATCACACGATGTCACAGAGGCGTGCGTTTCTGAGCAAACCCCGTTCGTACACCTGCGCGCGCGCACACACTCGCACGCGCACACACGCACACACACACACACACACACACACACACACACACACACACACACACACACACACAATACACACACACACAGAGAAAAATACACGCGCATCCGCAAGCATGCACGCATGCACACGCATGCTAGTGCGCGCGCGCGGGCACACACACACACACACACACACACACACACACACACACACACACACACACACACACACACTTTTTTGTTCTTCTATGATAACCATATTGCTCTCATAAACTCTGAGATTTCATGACAATAAAATGTATTCTTTTCTATTCTATTCTATTCTATTCTATTCTATTCTATTCTATTCTCTATTCTATTCTATTCACACACACACACACCACCACGCACGCACGCACGCACATATGCACGCATGAACGTACAAATGCGCCGAACAGTCGTTCATACCTCCATTTATTTTTGCACAGATCGCTTGCACCATTTAACCCTTTACGTACTCGGGGGGAAAGGTTCGGACAGACATACAACAAGCAACACACACTGACACCAGCTCTATCAAACAGGATATACAGGGTCAGTAGCACGTGTTGTATGACGCCTTCTCTCGTGGCAAGTAATTCATCTACAACACCAGTCTCTCTGATTGGGCTGTGTTATTCTGCACGCCCCAAGCCAGTTCCAGTTCCTCTGCACAAAACCGCACGTGTGACGCACCAGCAGTCTACAGACGGCAAAAGGCATCCAGCCAATAGGATGGCACCCACCAGAGGACGCACTGAGCTGCTGACAAGTCACTTTGATGCTGTTCAGAGGCACTTGTCATCCCACAGACGCAAGACCTCAACCCCCTATGCCTTCTGCTGATCACAATTCTTGCTTCGCCACCAACTTGAGTGAGACCCCCCCACCCCTCCCCCCCAGCTCACCCTCCGGATAGTGCCAGCACGTTCCACGGCGAATTTATTGTTTCTGACGACACGGACGACCTCACCACTGGCACCGATATGAAGAAGGAAACTGAAAGTGAGGTCACCAGGAGAGCGGGTCTCTTGAAGGGCAGCAGAACGTCGGACTTGGGTCTGAACGAGGGTCACTGACGGTGAAGACGATGCAGACGACGCTGCAGAAGTTCCAGTCGGCTTCCAGACAGGGCTGTCGACACTCCCTTTCATAACGTACCCGCGGCTTCAATCAGGCCAGGACGGAATGTCGGTCAGAAAATGTGAGGAGCTCAGAGACGCCTCCATGAAGTGGAAGAAGCACGGCTGTAATGTTCCAGTCTTCCTGGCTGAGCCCAAAACACACTCTGGGTATGAGCTAGCCGGGGCCAAAGACTCCCAGCAATGAATGCCTCTGATAGGAATCGAACGCCCGACCTACTGCTCCGTTTGTCCACAGTGCTCACCCCACACCCTCTTTGGTACCATGCCAGAGTCTTGATTTTTCCCGTCATGAACCTAAACATCACTTAGGTTGGCGATCAGAATATTCTGCTGTCTTTTGAAAAAAAAAAAAAAAAAAAAAAAAACAGAGTTGTAATGTAAGAGCAATGACACCGAACACAACCTTGTCAATGTGCATGATAAGGATTGGCAGAAAGAATCAGTATTCCAGAGACTTTCAGCAGGATAGGAACACCTGGTATAAGACAATAAGACCTCATTGTAGCAGAGACTCTCCACAGAAGGAATACCTGATACACAATAACATTACTCTGTGTGAGCGGTGTTAGCAAAAAAAAAAAACTTGTTGCCCTCACTGTAGCCGAAACGTTCGCTAGAAGGAACACGAGATGTATAAAAAATGCGTGACAAAATCGGCAAAATCTCCTGCAAACGTTGTAGCAGAGACTTTCCCATGGCAGAGAAACACCTGAGATGCGGTGATGCATTATTCAGTATTGTTAAGACTGACAAAAGACCTGCAGATCTCGAGACGTTTCGTAGAGGAATACCTAATGCAAAATCATGTTTCACTTTAAAGTTGGCGGAAAGACCTGTAGACCGCAGTGCAACAGAGGCTTCCCATGGGAGGAGCACCTGATATACAACAGTGCTGCTCTGTATAATGAAGTCGCCAGACAAATAGAATTTACAGTTGCAGTCTTTCAATGGGACAAGCATCCGATCTACAATAATGACACACTGACAAATATCGCTGGAGGACAGTCACGGTAGGGACACTTTCAACAGAGAGCCGCTTGGTAGAACAGTCACACCTTTTCCTTTTCTGTACTATCGCCTGTGCCACTTCAGCGCCATTACCCACACGCCACACCTCGTCCACAAGCCACGCTGTGTTTTGTCCTGTGGCAGCCCCGGCACCGGTGATCCACGTGGCGCAGCACATATCAAGTCATCGTGAGACAACCCACCAGAGGAGACACTGCACTGCTGCCGAGTCGCTTTGGTGGTGTTCAGTGGTGCCTGTGCTGATCCAACACAAAAGGAATATCACCTACTAAGACTCTGCTTAGCCGCGGGGCCGATATAACTGACCGTCACCCTCTTGAGGGTGACGTCATGTCCGTCCAAGGACAGTCGCCATGGACCTGCCGGTGCTGGACAAAAACTCACACTAGGCACAGACCGTGGAGAGGAAATACCGAGCGAGGTCACTATGACACTGGGCATGAAAGATCACAGACCTTGACACTCTTTTTTTTATTGCTGATCCGTAAGGATGAGGATGATGAAGATGACGCGATGGACATCCAATCTGGGCTAAGACCGCATGACGAGGCTGAATTCGACGTTTATTTCCAAAGTATATTCCAGCATCGACCAGGGACGAGAGGTATAGTCGTCTACAGTGCTGGTCAGAAATATGAGCAACACTCCCAGAGACGCATCCGTTAAGTGGACGACACTCGACAGCGTGGGAGACTGTCGTGCGCAGAACCCTACAATTGAATGGCTGACGCGAATCGAACCCACGACCTCCCAGCCCCGAATACGGGCGACAGGCACTGTGGCATCCCTTTCAGTAGAACATGAACACTTAATGACAATAAAGACACTTTACATAATTAAAGCTGGAGGACAGTAGCACTTAGATTAGAATAGCACTATCAGTTAGACAGGAAACACAATGCGCCCATATAATGTCATTCAAACTAAATTAAGTTGGAGAGCAGGCAAAACGTTTGATTCAAAAGAGTTAATCAGAACTTGGAGAACAGACAATACACGAGATTAATGAAAATCTGTCTTTGTCTCAGGAACATGTCTGTTTTCTGATATAAATTGACACGTACGTGTCATTTCTACTGCGTGTGCTGTTTTGTATAATTTTGTATTGTTTATGTCACTGTATCACCACGTACATGCAGGTGTACAAGTCTGAGTGAGAATTCAGTCAAAAGTTTTATGGCTCTCTCTCTCTCTCTCTCTCTCTCTCTCTCTCTCTCTCTCTCTCTCTCTCTCTCTCTCTCTGGCAAGCCATTCTGAGAACAAGACAATTTCTTTAAACTGAATCCTCTTATCCCTTTTCTGATATGGACAATGCTGAAAAAAGTAAACCGACCGACTGAACTAAATAGTTAATTAATTGATTTGTCCGAAAGTAAACTGAGTGCAAATAAAGAACGTCGAGCAGAGATATTGTTAAATTTTAATTCATTCAACGTACTTCAAAGATCAGACAACATTGAATTAGGACAAATACTTCTAACATGTTCCAATCACAGATAAATTTACTCACCTTTCATAAAATATGTTGATTTTTAGACGCAGTTTTTTTGTGATTTTTTTTTTTTTCGAAATTATACAAATGAATTTCAGATATCGACGATGGTGAACGAGTTTCTTTGTTTCTTTCTTTTATTTTTATAGGTATCCATACGTTTTGATAGCAATATATCTATATGTGTAACGGCAAACGGTCAGTGCTGACTTCTGTAAAGAAACATTTCTTACTGAATTGTAGCAGAGATTTTCAACAGGACAGGCATGCCTTGCGTGAGAACAAGATACACCCGAAGGTGCGGGTGGGGCCCAAAGACGTACAGTCCTCAACTGCCGAACAAACCAGCTGGGAGCAATCGCCATGAAATCAGAATGAACAAACCAAACTCGTTTATCTCACTTGAAATGAGCAGGAACACCACGTACAACCTAATGTCATCCTGTATAAATCAGTGCTGCTGTCAGGCAAAAACAGAACTCACTGTAGCAGAGACTCTCCATGGGACCGGAACATTTGAGTGCCGTGATACAGCCGCCCGAATTATATTTCCACACGATCAGCTGCCGTCTGCTGTGGTGGCTGAACATAAGCACACAACACCGACAACAGTATCAACATCATAACGCTGACCAGACTATCGGCATCACAAACATAGCACACAACACACACAGTATCAACATCATAACGCTGACCAACTATCGGCATCACAAAACATAGCACACAACACTGACAACAGTATCAACATCATAACGCTGACCAGAC
>JADBJO010001794.1:132500-250000 GCA_016801955.1 Conus betulinus | reverse complement strand
CGTGGGACCCCAGCACAGACTGCCGTCTGGGAGCACCGACCACCAGCAGTCTGCCCGCCTGCCCCAGTGGGCCAACCCTGGTCTGACAACACAAACAGGCCCCGCTGGTGGTCTTCGCTTTCCACCAGCTGCTAACTCACGCTGTGGACACCAGCCTCCATCTCCTGTCAGCAGACAACTGATTCGTCACACCTGACAAATCTCTACAGCGCCCCCTTTGCCACCCACAAAATGAGCCGACAATCGCACTGATGCCGAGGTACTTTGCCGGCCACTGCGTGGTGTATGATCTCACATCAATCAGGCGAAAACCACTGGCGTGACCCTTCGATCCCCACCGCCCAGACTGCCGTAGACAAACACCATGAACTTGCAGGAAAAAGCCAAGGGGTTATTTCAAGGGATAGAGGGAGGTACTTGTCCACTTCGCACTGTAACCAGTATCAATAAATGTATGGAAGGGCGCAGCTAGTTCAAGGCAAAGAATCCACAGCGGGTGTTGTGGATCATGGTGGTGTCAAGTCTATCGGCACTGGTGACAAAGGCATCATGGTCTCTGTCAAACATGCGCGGAGTCAGACACGTGTCTTGCATCATCTGAACCGAGCCAAAAACAGGAATCTGAGTACCAATCATCTCAACGATCCTATTGTGCCTTGCTTGGTACATAGCCTGAGTAGCAGTCATGTCAACGATCCTATTGTGCCTTGCTTGGTACATAGCCTGAGTAGCAGTCATCTCAACGATCCTATTTTGCCTTGCTTGGTACATAACCTGAGTAGCAGTCATCTCAATTATCCTAGTGTGCCTTGCTTGGTACATAACCTGAAGGGCAGCCAACTCAACGATCCTATTGTGCCTTTCTTGGCACATAGCCTGATATTTTGTATAGCTTTTCAAAACGTGAAAGGCCGTTTTGTTAGGCGATTGCACAGAGAACATCGCCTGTTGCATTTATGGGTGTAGTATCATATCATTAGGCTGTTCATTGTATTGTTGCAGTCTGCCTAGCACGACAAAACTCACAATGCTGTCCTCCAGCCTGGCATTGTTTAAAAATGCAGTGGACAGGTTCTGACTGATCCGAGCTGATTCTCTACAGACGTCCCTGCCGGTCTTTTCCGTTTCCATTCAGCTGAATAGTTTTCTCTCCATCCCGGGTTTTTTTTTTTTCAATTGTTTTTAACTTGTGGAATATGCAGTTTCTTTGTCTGCTGTTGAAATACATCGACATCCACTTGAAAAGTCAGCGCAGGTTTCCATCCACGTATTTCCACACTCTGCATTCCTCATGCACACACTCACACTTCATTGAAATGCAACCACTCAAACCGCGCCACGTCACACGAGAAGTCTTGTCAAAATTTGCCTCTCTCTCTCTCTCTCTCTCTCTCTCTCTCTCTCTCTCTCTCGTCCTCTCTCGTGGTCTGGAAGCCACAGAAGGTTATGTTTGTCGTTAGGGTCGTTAGGCGTCTCGCATGCACGCGCACACACACACACACACACACACACACACACACACACACACACACACACACACACACACACACGCTGGGAATTAGTTCGACCAAACGTTACCGAAGGGAATAGTCCAACATGAAATTTCTCCCCAGCCTTCCAATGCTATTGCGGGATACATACTTTATTTGCTGAGACCAAGACTGGTCGATCCTACGATCTTACAAGTCTGAAGGGTTCTGTGACAGAGGCTGTGTCTGTGGTCACGAGCAACGTGATAGAGGTAGTATAATCAGTCCATCCTTTCACCTTGCCCATCAGCACTTATTCACCCGAACCTGTGACGCCCAGTTTCCACTGTACCCTGTAGGGTTGTCTTGGACAGGGATTCTCAAAGACAGAATCAATTCCATCTGGCAAGGCATGGCATTCTGCAAAAAAAAAAAAAAAGATTTCTCTTGTCCACCGACTTTCGTTTTGACTTGCCACCAGACGTCGCCTACTGCCGTCTTTTCCGATATCAGAAACGAGACATCAGTCTTGAGCTTCTCAGAGTGTTTGTTTTGTCTGTATGATTGATTGTTTTTGTTTGTTTGTTTGTTTGTTTGTTTTGCTCGTGATCTGCTGTCGCATTCAGAGAAAGGGATAACTACCGCCACAGATTTGCTGTGCCGCAAGGTGGAGCTTTCAAACTTCACTCGGGAATGGAAGTTCGTTTCATTCCTTCCCATGAGAAAATCCTACCGCCTAAAGAAAGGCGCTTGTGGAGAAAGGGTTTGGAGATATTGTCTGGTGCTGAACCCCTTGATGGCAGCCCTTCTTTCAGACGCCGGTGGCTTACCCTCCGCAGATGACCTTGTTGTCCAACAGACCATGCAGAACAAAGGTCGGTGTGTTCACGGGCCTGGTAGAGGATTCGAGTGTTGATCACGTGGCCACTCTCGCGATCTGCGTACACATCAGAGGTCAGAGAAAGAGAGAGAGAGAGACAGAGTGAGATAGTGACAGAGAGAGAGAGGGGGGAGAGTGAGAAGACAGACAGACAGACAGACAGACAGAGTGAGATAGAGAGAGTGTGACAGAGAGAGAGGGAGAGTGAGAGAGAGACAGACAGACAGACAGACAGACAGACAGAGTGAGATAGAGAGTGACAGAGAGAGAGAGGGAGAGTGAGAGACAGACAGACAGACAGACAGACAGACAGACAGACAGACAGACAGAGAGACAGAGAGAGAGAGTGAGAGAGAGAGAGAGACAGAGAGAGAGAGAGAGAGAGAGAGAGAGAGAGAGAGAGAGAGAGAGAGAGTGGAGGAATCAAGCAAATCTATACTTTCGGCTGAAAAAAAGAGTAAAAAGATTTGTTAAAAGTTTTTGTTTAGAACAAAAAAAGTACAATTAAAATCAAGGAACCAGAATTCTAAAAAAAAAAATAAATAAATAAAAAAGAATAAACATACGAGGGCATACGTTTTCCAGTCCAGGCATGACTCGGAAACAATGAGGATCTGGGATCCGCCACTGGATCCGGATCCGCGCCACGCATCTGTGCCCATATGATATAGGTCCGTCCCTAGGTCACCATCTGTCTTTTTACCACATTTGGTCAAAATAAGTTCCGTCATTTTTTAATCATCCTGCCAGCAGATGATAAACAAACAAAACCGACGGACGCAAGTGAAACGGCGGGGCATCAAACTAAATTAAAGTAAATAAAATGAAGTAAACAAGATTAAATGGAAAAATAAAACAAGATTAAATGGAAAATATAAACAGTGAAAACAGTTTGGGGCTGCCGCCTACCATCATCTAAGGCGTAGACCCGGATAGCCCCTTTCACGCCGCACAGAATCTGATGACGCCGTGGTAAAATGGCTAGGCAGAACACTGGTACGCCGATCTGTCATACTCAAGCCAAGATCAAAACAAGCATCATCAATATGGTATAGGTACGCCGATCTGTCATGCTCAAGCCAAGATCAAAACAGTGTCATCACTATGGTATAGGTACGCCGATTTGTCATGCTCAAGCCGAGATCAGAACAAGCATCATCACTATCGTATAGGTACGCCGATCTGTCATGCTCAAGCCGAGATCAAAACAAACATCATCACTATCGTATAGGTACGCCGATCTGTCATGCTCAAGCCAAGATCAAAACAAGCATCATCACTATGGTATAGGTACGGCGATCTGTCATGCTCAAGCCAAGATCAGAACAAGCATCATCACTATGGTGGTATAGGTACGCCGATCTGCCACGCTCAAGCCAAGATCAAAACAAGCATCATCATCACTATGGGATAGGTACGCCGATCTGTCATGCTCAAGCCAAGAGCAAAGCAAGCGTCATCACTATCGTATAGGTACGTCGATCTGTCATGCTCAAGCCAAGATCAAAACAAGCATCATCACTATGGTAGGTACGTCGATCTGTCATGCTCAAGCCAAAATCAGAACAAGCGTCATCACTATGTCATAGGTACGCCGATCTGTCATGCTCAAGCCAAGATCAGAACAAGCATCATCACTATGGTATAGGTACGCCGATCTGTCATGCTCAAGCCAAGATCAGAACAAGCGTCATCACTATGTTATAGTACATCGATCTGCCATGCTCAAGCCCAAATCAGAACAATCGTCATCACTATGTTATAGATACGCCGATCTGCCAGAAGCCAAGATCAGAACAAGCATCATCACTATGTTATAGGTACGTCGATCTGTCATGCTCAAGCCAAGATCAAAACAAGCGTCATCACTATGTTATAGGTACACCGATCTGTCATGCCCAAGCCAAGATCAAAACAAGCGTCATCACTATGTTTATAGGTACGCCGATCTGTCATGCTCAACCCAAGATCAAAACAAGCGTACGTCATCACTATGTTATAGGTACGTCGATCTGCTATGCCCAAGCCAAGATCAAAACAAGCGTCATCACTATGTTATAAGTACGTCGATCTGCCATGCTCAAGCCAAGATCAAAACAAGCGTCATCACTATGTTATAGGTACGACGATTAGTCATGCTCAAGCCAAGAGCAAAATAACCATCATCACTATGTTAGATATTTTTTCCTCGCTCATCACGACACTGCAGTTGATTGTGTGACATTCGGACTTACTCGCTTTGGTGTATGGCTTTGTGCTTAGTTGTTAGAGTGCAGAATGACGCCATGAAAGAACATGTTGACGGTGTGGGTTCTTTAACATACTCACAGTGCACACGGGATCGTGGTTCATGGTCTCATCTAGCTTTAAGATCGTCACTCTGTGGACAAGCTTTTCGTCCAGTGCCAGGACTACCAAACGTATACAGTAACAGAATGCCAGTCTGTATGCAGCACAAGGATTACAAATATGGAATGCTGTATTGGTATTCCAATCCATGTTTTCTTCCCAAAACCGCACCGGTATGCCAGCACGAAGATGGAATCATACATGGAGTACTGTGTTGGTATTTCTATCTGTAATATTCTTACGAAACGTACTTGTGTACCACAGTGTACAGCTCGAAGATCAAATCAAATACGGAGTGCTTCGCTGGTATTCCTACCAGCATTCTATGCCAGAGCTAAAGCAAGCATGGTGTAACTGCGCTAGCACTGTGCCACCCCGTAAGAGCGGCACCAGAATTAAAGCAAATATGACGTGCTGTATGTTTGTTTCTCTTGGCGGTTTGCTAACATTTATTTAAGATTTGTCCTAGGATGGTCCGATTAGTACAGAACATGAAACAAAAGGGAAATAAATACAGTATACTAAAATGTCGACAACAGTCTGCAACTCCCTGAATAATTTAATTAAAGTCACTGTGATGTATGATTGATATGCCAATCTCTATGCAATAACACTGAAATTTGTCAATGTGAATTATAGTAAGTGCTGAAACACGAAGGTCAGAAATGTTTGCGGCTTTGGCAAACAAAACGCTTTGAAGCACGACACGAACTGCACGAGCAATGGAGGTGAAAGCAGGTCGTGGTGGGGGGAGGAGGAGGGGGGGGGGGCCTGTCACAGTAGACGACGGTCAGCAGAAAGAGGGCAGGATAAATGAGTGACAGACAAGAGAAATTACCTGTAAAGAACTTCTAGAAGGCGGTGGGGAGTGGTGAGGGGGGGGGGGGGGGGGGATTATTTGCACTAAAAGAGCCTCCAATAATCCCTCAAGGAAATACCTCACATGCACACGGAACCCAAATAACACAGTCTTTTTTCTGTTCGTTGCTTTAAACTCAGCCCGACTGTGTATCGCCACGTGAGAAAATGAAAGAAAAGAAGAGAAGGGAAAACAAAAAGGAAAGTCACAGCGATGTGTTTTTGTGATGAACTGAAAACACGTCGAAACCTTCAAATGTAAATAGATAGCAATTTATAAACAAAACACTATAACAGATTTTTTAAAAAAAAAAAAAAAAAAAAGGCTGAGCAGACTGCATCAGCTTTTCACATTCAATTTTACACCTCCCACACCTTCACCTCGTAGCGCGCGCATGCACACACACACACACACACACACACACACACACACACACACACACACACACCGGGGAAAAAATTTGATTTGTTAAAAAAAAAAGCCAAGTTCGTATAATTAAAACGCATTCTGAAAAACCTCCACTAACCAACAATACTGCTGACGGCTAGTGCCCATTCCAGCGTTTGAAATCGCAGTACCCTGTCGTTAGATCACGACGGAATAGCATGTTATAAATTAGAATGGTAGAAAATAGTAAGAACTTTTTTTCTGGAACAAAAAAAAACAACAACAAAGATATATGAATGAAAGCTGAACAACGGCAGACGACAGAAAAGTCAGAGTAGAAAGAACGCAGCCGAAAAGGGGACATTTCTGTCACAGAATTTCCGGACGGTGGGAATGGCATATATACTGAAAAAAAAAAAAAAAAAAAAAAACCAGCGAAGGCAGAACGGAGAACAGGGCCAACAGAACACGAGGCGAACTGTGCCAAACCAGCCCATGGACAAGTTGAAGTTCACGGATATCATCAAGTTTCATGGCTGTAAACTCTCTCTCTCTCTCTCTCTCTCTCTCTCTCTCTCTCTCTCTCTCTCTCTCTCTCTCCACACACACACACACACACACACACACACACACACACACACCCGCGCCCGCGCATGCGCACGCGCACACAATGCTGAACAGACAAGTAAGTCTGAAAATGAGGAAGTCTGAGATGTCAGAACGAAGAAAACAAAAAGGCAGAAACAGAAAGACAAGAAAAGTCAAACAAGATGAGGATAGTGTGCGTGTTAAAAAGAGATCCAACAGGCCCACAACGAGAGGGAGTGGTGGAAAAAACCAACATTGCAACATGCTCATGCTCATATTCCAGTCTGCCAACAAAATAAAGGCACAAGAGAAGAAGGAAAGATTCCACTACCTTAATCCTGTCGGTAACACCGCCGCCGATGCCCCAGGCCAGAATCTCCCCATCGTTGGAGGACGACAGGTTCAGTTTGGTTTCGCTCCTGTGCACACAGCCAGACAGTCACGTGACATGTTTGGTGTGGTTTTCCCCCATCACGTTCTTTCAGTCTCACGATTATATGTCTAGATTGGTCTGAATCGTTTCTACGTTAACAAGACTGTTCAATCTCACTGCTGCACATATAGCCACACAATGACATGATAGTTTGGTCTCGCTGCTGTACACATATACTACACAATTACATGACAGTTTGGTCACACTGCTGTGCATACAGCTACACAATTACATGACAGTTTGGTCTCGCTGCTGTACATATAGCTACACAATTACATGACAGTTTGGTCTCTTTCTTGTGCATAAGACAATTTCGTTTTACTCCTGTGCATACGGCCTTGCTATCTGAACAATCAAACACATCTATATACAGTCTCCATTTTCATCCAGCTTTGATTAGCAGCGGGTATAGTCCATCTGTACGTTACGTCGAGGTCGTGAGACTTTCCTAGCACAGGTCAAACTTGTGCACAATGGTACGAATGAAGATTTGTATGTTCTGCGATTCCACCTGATTCTTAAAACAAACAATGTAATCACTGTAGCACACACACACACACAACACATGTCACTGTAGCACACACACACACACACACACACACACACACACACACACACACACTGAACACACACAAGCGCGCGTGCATGAACACACATAAGCGCGCGAGTGTTTGCTTTTGGTTTTTTTTTTTACAAAACCAAGCAAGCAGAGATAAACTGATGTGCTCGCACTTCAGTAGTAAGATTTTATTTTGGTTTCGCGTTTCACGAGTTGATAGCGCATATTGCTTTACTAAGCCTGCGATTAACCCACACGTGGAAAAGACAGAGAGACAAACAAAATGAAGGGGGAAAAAAAAAGGGGGGGGGGGGGAGTCAGAATGCGCCGAATCGGATGAAATAAGTGATTGCTCATTCATTTTCGTTGTCCTGAGCGTTGTGTATCTTGCCTGAAGAAGACCTAAGATGTCGAAACGCGTCATGTTTTGTCTTGTGATTTATTTGTCAACGTTTTTTTTCGTTGGACCTTTAAACAATAATTTTCAAAATTTCTCCGTGATGATTAAGCCACTTTCAGGCCATGAAGTGATCCAAATCTTGTCCTCTTTTTCCAACTAGCGCGATGTCAAATTCATGAATATCGACATTTTGACGGGGCGAAGATTCTCCGGCGGAAGTCGTCATACCTGCCAAAACTTGTTAAGTACGGTTTTCAAAAACTACATTTGTACGAAAAATCTGGTTTTCCCAGCTAGTGCGATGTCAAATAAACATCGATATTCGGTGGGAAAATTCTCCAGCGGAAGTCGTCATACCTGTCAAATTTGTTAGGGTTCAACGGTGTGCAGAGGTTATAGCCGAACGAAGACAAGGGATGACTCATCTCCATCATCCTCTTCCTCATCGATCAACATTAAAAGAAAAACTATCAAATTCTGTGACCCTTCAAGCCCTGCTCTCATGGTGTTCTCAGTGTTGATGGCCTCTCCACGTCTATGGCCTTGGTTTGAATCTGTCGGGTTCACCGGTATGGGCGAATTCAGGGGGGCTTGTCGTTGGACGGACGTAGTGGCGCCCTTCATAAGTAGAACTCACTCACTCACGCCGGTTCCACGACTAAGCAATTATTGTCGTCAGATGTAGACTTGAGTAGGTGGGTGTATTGCGTATGTTAGATCAGAACAGGCACCACTGAACGCCACCGGGAGGATTCAGCAGTGCAGTGTCTCCTCTGGTGCGTTGCCTCATGACGACTTGACAACGACAACTCCCTGTGGGGTTGCCGGTGCCGGGTTGTAGTGCGTCGGACCGGGCTGTGGCTGTGGACGGCGGAGTCGGAATGAGCGGCGAGGTTAGTAATGCCACTAATGTGGCACTGAAGAGGGGACAGAAAATAGACGAGGGATGAGGAAGATAGCTAAGGAAACACATGGGATGGGAGGCAGAGGAGAGGGGAACGCATGTATACACGCACATGCACATGGGATGCGAGTAGGGGGAAGGCGGCAGTATACGCATGCATATACCTGTCGGACGCATGGCCGTTCAGATAGTGGTAAACTATCAAAGGTAAATAAACAAAGAACAAATAAACGTGTAATGAAATAGAAAAGTATATGTAAACAAGATGCACAAAAATACAGAGAAATGAAATATAAAAACAATAAACAAGCATACATCTAAACGACTGAACAAAACTGCCCACAGACGTACATATCTTCCACACCTGTGCTAAAACAAGTTTGCTTCGACAAGTTATCCCATATTGTCGCATAAACAGCCGGCAGGAATACCATTCATTTGCTACGTACTAAACCAACCACGAATTCAGACACTGTCGTAATGTCACACAGGAATACCATAAGGAAGATGGGGCCAGTCAACATGAATGGGGAAGGTGTGCAGACCTACCAGGCAGAAAATCTTGAGACAAAAACATACCTTGGAAGGGACTGGATGTTGAACAACATTCGTCCACACTTGTAAATAAACACTATACAGTGTTTAAATGCATGGATTTTTTTTCCACACTGAATCTACCTAAAAACTCTCAGGTTTTCCAGACAGTTTCATTTTCAGAGAAGACAGCCAGATTCTCAATATCCCTAGAAGAAAAAAAAAAAAAAGGCATAGACTTCAAAGACAAGATTGTCACTATGAACAGAAAGGAAGGATGGGGGGGGGGGGGGGATGAAAGAAAAAAATGAGCTTTACAAATGTGGAATGGACTAAGTGAATTGTACATTCAAATCCACATGTTTTAGTCAATGGCAGTGTGATGGTGTGGAGGGGTAAGGGGTGTGCAGGTGAAGACAGAGACGTAGAGTTTCCTTCACGTCTCTAATGAAGACAGGCCCATGGTGGTAAGTGTAGGAGGCAAGGGACAGCAGCCAGTCAAGAAGACGCAGAGGACAAGGCGAGAGTTTTCTCCCCTTTTATTCCTCTTGGATGCCAGTCGCTCAGGGAACACTGATCTTTCTCAGACAGCAAAATATATAGGGGCAAACCAGACCGCAAAGCCCAGCAACAGGTGCCGAAGACAAAACGGGCCTTGTGAGGCCGGAACCGACAGAAATTTATGCTGTCTATCCCAGCTTCCATGCTGTCTGGCTCACCGTCCATTCAAACTATTCACACATATTTACTATCACTGAAAACCTCAGAACCCAAGGAATAAAATGCAGTAAGTCACATTTGACAATTTTGTTGCTGTACAAAAAATTATTGCTGACTAATGTCCCAATGTGAACCCACTTTTAACGTGTTTGCGTCATATTTTCACTATTTCGATAAGAAATACTGAAGAGCGTGAAATAATTTTACAATGAATGAATAGCTGGCATTTCGCTCTTTTCATACATATAAACTTCATTATCCAACACGGAGTCTAAGCGGTGAACTTTGTTTTTGAAAACTGGTGGAAAACACAACTGACTTTTCTCTTCGCCTGGCCCGTCGACGCGTGCTTTTGATACGATTTTCAACTGAAAAATACTCTGTTGAAATGGACTGCTGGATAATAATTTATAAACATTTTCAGTTATATTCATAACAGAAATGGAGTCATTAGCAAGATTCCAATCAGGAAGCCTGAATTTCGTAGAAAGATGATTTGGATCAAAACTCTGACAATGAACGAAGAAGGTGACTTGCTCAAGGAAGCCGGCGCCGTCAGTCATTTCATATAGTCGCAAGCCTGTGTGGAAAAGATCCTAGGCATGCGATATACGAAATGAGAGCTTATGGACTTGTTCTAATGTGCATTTTCGGGTTCTTCTTTTTTTTTCTCATATTTTTTGTGAAATCAAGACTTATTCCAGGTTTGTTCGACAGAGAATTAAAAATGGCACCAAAATTGATTGTGCAAAATGCCAGTTCAGAGAAAAATATGGGTTTCTCGGCCCAGTACGGTTATAACGAATCAAATACATCACTTAGGCTACTTTGGTGACATATATACAACTATGTAGGTTCTGAGGTATTCGAATTTTAAAGAGTTTACACACACACACCACACACACACACACACACACACACACACACACACACACACAAAATCGAGATTTATCAGTCAAGGGAGGTAAGGAGAACGATAACTCTCGAACATAACATATTTTCGTCCACGAAGGGTAACAAAAGAGATATATACACTGTTAGCACCCGTATTACAGAAGTATGTGGGAAAGGAACAAAGTTTCGGAAGTGAAAGGATCGCAGATGAAGAATACTGGCGCTGTCTAAGTCTTACTGTAAGAACTCAAGTAATTCTGTTCGAGCTGGAATTTGGCAATGCATGGAACTGTTCTTCCAGAGAGATCTGAGTTTTCAAAATGTTAACAAGTAACACCCATGGACACTGAGCAGGTGCATCGACTTGCTGTCAATAAACCATGTGACACTCCTGCTGTTTTACAGCTTCAGTGACCTCATATATCCAAATTCTACTCGCTGTTAATTCTGAAGTATGCCAAGATCACGTCAAGTTCGGTGAAATGTACTCCTCAGTAAAATGTGAAATTTCTAAGTCCCAAAGACAGGAAAGTAAAACTATTTTTCGGTGAAGAATTGCCCCGTCTTTTGGTAGAAACCTAAATTTTCATTTGATGTTATGTTCAGAATCACAAAACAAAAAAACAAAACAAAAAAAAAAAACCCTAAAAATGGCATTAAGAGGATGATAAAAAGTGAACCTTTCTGCAGCTAGATTGCTAACAGGACGGGCAATTCTTGGCGACTGAGCAAGATCCTGGCGCAATGATAGCTATTAATAAGACGTTTCCAGCCACCACCTGAACAAAGATGTCACTGAATCGTAAAAGCTGTAAACCTTGAGATTCATGTTTCCAACATGACCAAATAGACATTAGAAACTGTGATCACTTGCATTATTATTTCATGTCTTCACTGCACACAAAAAACGTTGAACCGTTTTTCTACAAAAAATGTTCAACATTTGTTTTAGTTACATTCCATCAAGGTCAGACTTAATGCAGTTTCTGCCTAGGACAGGTGCAGATTTGAATAAAAAATCTACGATCAGAACACAGGTCGGCGCTATATATATCTGGCTAAATAAAGTAAAACAAATGTTACATAAACGTAAATAAATACATACAGTCACATTAAAGCACCATAACAAATAGCCTTAATTGTTTTCACAATAAAATACCAAATAATGAAAATACATCGCCAGTTTGCCTTTATGACTGGAATGAAACAAAATGCAATCGCAAGAACTAAAGTAGAGAAATCCGAAAAGAAGCGTCGAATACATAAAATCATGCACTATGTCAGAGCAAGAAGACGACTAGCACTACAGCTGAAACCGGTCTGGGCTTACTAACTACTTGCATGGCAAAGAGTCAGGTGAGGTGAGCTTTCTTCGAGCTGCGACTTAAACCTACAATGCTCTATGATCCAAGAGAACCGAAAGTCTTCCCTCCCCTCTCCATTACCCCCCCTTCCCCCTCCACTCTCCCCGCACTGCCACTTCCCTCTCCTCTCTTTTTAAATCTTCTTGTCTTCTCCCCCCCCCCCCCCCCCCCCCCCCCCCCCCCCCCCCCCCCCCGCCTTAATCAAAAGTAGAACATGAGTTGGAGAAACAGGCAACTGTCTGTCCTTTACTCCTTTTTTTTTTTTGTTGTTGTTGTTTTTTTTGTTGTTTTTTTTGTTTTGTTTTTTTTTTACGCCAGTGAGTGTATATTTTTGCCAGACAGGTATGTCTTTTTATACATATTGTAATCCTTGTTCCTTGTGACCCCACTGTTTTGCAGTAAGATTTTAATTTTTTTGTTTTCGTATGGAATTTCCACTGCTCCTCTCTCTCTCTCTCTCTCTCTCTCTCTCTCTCTCTCTCTCTCTCTCTCTCTCCCAGTGTCGCTGTGTGTGTGTGCGTGCGTGCGTGCGTGCGTGTGTGTGTGTGTGTGTGCGTGAGTCTGTGGTACGCTACTCATGTATGCGTGGGTGCGTGCAGTGTGTGTGTGTGTGTGTGTGTGTGCGCGCGCGTGCAAGCGCGCATGCAAGCACATATGTACACGTATCAATGCGTACTTATCTAGAATTCGTATGAATCTTCATCACCTCGATTTTTGAAGCCATCTTCTGCTCTATATTTAAAACTTTTGAGCTGATCGGCACTTCCAAGTCCGTGTGGTGCCGTTAGCACCACGCTGTCTGACATCCGCGAAATGTTGGGTATACCCCAGGGGAGCATTCTTTCTCCTGCTGCTCTCTTCAGCATCAAAATTAACTAGATGTGAATTCTGTAAAACAGGGTCCTGAGTCCCCTCTATTTGTCAATAACTTCACGCGGCACGCATTTGGATCCATCTACGCCGGCGTACAATGTCGACAACAATATTGCGTGGATAAGATCCAACAGTGGGCCGAAGAAAATTGGGTTTATTTCTCGGGCACCAAAACGCAGTGTACCCACTTTCACATTTTTCGACAGTTCTTTGCTGATTCTGAAATTCGTCTGGACAGATCCGCCATTCCAGCTGCGAAGAAAGACAAATTTCTGGTAGTTAACTTCAAACAAAAACTGAAGTATAAAAGTCATATCCAGCATTTGAAAGCTTCGTATCATAAAGCAATGAACATTCTGAGAGCTGGGGCACATACGGATTTGAAAACTTAAAAAAACACAAAAAAAAACACACACACATACACAACTCATCTCTACCTTTATAGAGCTCTGATATTTCCAAACCGGACTTCGGCTGTGTCAGCTATAGTTCCATCTGACCCTCCAACCTGAAAACTGTAGATCCTATCCACCATCAAGAGTTTCCACGTTGTCCCGGTGCATTCAGCTCCACTCCTGTTCACACTAACTTACAGTCTATGCTGAGGCAGGACAACCGCTCTTCTCCAACCGTTGGCTGAAACTTTCTTTGAAATTTTGTTTGCATTTTTTCTCTAAACCCCAAAACTCTGCTTATGACTGTGCTTTTGACCCGAAGAGATTTGAAGAGCATCCCCGTGCCATTCCACCCCTGGGAATTCGTATTCTCATTTGAACAGTGCACACACAGACCTTGGAATCGTGTGTGATTCACCCACGTTTCCTAATGACCATCATTGACTTTCGTCACTCCAGAAATCCGCTTTGATCTGGCCTCATATTGCAAAGACCGCACCAGTCTTTGCCATACAAGTCATTTTTTATTTACCGAATTTTGTTCCAAATTGCCATCCTTCAAAAGAACATTTACTGATGATTCTAAATCTGAAGAGAAGTTGCCTCTGCTGCATTTTGCACGATAGCAACCCCACAGAGATGTCCTAAATATATTCCCACCGATAGCTCCATCTACACTGGTGAATTGACAGTCTTGGTCCTGGCTCTTCAAGTGGTGTCTAAATCAAAACATAATGATTTCCTCATTAAGTCGGACTCCCTTCTGCTCTGGAGACTATTTCTGGCCGTACTTTCAAACGCCCTGCTGAAACTGTTCGAACTGTACATCTTTCTGAAATCTAGTGATACAACACAGTTTTTCCTGGGTTCTCGGTCATGTCGGCATTTTAGGCAATGACGTAGCTGATCAACTTGCTAAGAATGCCACAAGTAAAGCATTGACTGAATTCTCCATTCCTCACACCGATCTGAAATCCAAAAGTTCTGGCTTACGTCAAAGACTCTAGCAAAAGGAATGGAACTAAAAGACGGATAACAAACAACCAAATCCGTCCAGACTTAGAAGACTTTTCACCATGTACCATGGGCGCCCATAAAGAAAAAATAGTCTTGTGCCGTCTGCACACGGGCCACGCCTTTTACACCCATTTGTATCCTTAAAAGGTGAAGAAAGCTCGTAGTGCATTCCATGTAATACACCGCTCACAATGAAACATGTTCTTACAGAGTATTAGGATTTACATGATGTCAAGCATAGATATTTTACAGCAGACTTTATAAAAAAAAAAAAATAAATAATAATCGTTTCCATTGACATCCCATCTGATGTGATTTTTGAATTTTCTGAAAGAGATCACTATTTTCGTTGAAGGTGTTATGGAAGAAAGATTTTAACGAAACTCCGGTTTGTTTTTTAAAACATGTGTTTCAATGATTTGTGTTTTGTTTGTTTGTTTGATTGTTGTCTTAATCCATTTTGAGACTCGTCTTCAACAGGGTGACAGTTCTGACATGACTCTTGCAGCCGGCTTGGCTATAATCAACATTAGTTCTCTGTCTCACACGTGTGAGTGATAAAGGATAGCCAGTGGAAAATGTGGTGAGAGGAACAACTCCACTAGTAGGCTATGTATACCTGGCAAATATTTGTTCGGTATATAAACTTTCAATAATGCAGTCATATATGGAAAACGTCCATTGCACTTTTTTTCATTGATTTGTTTTTCTCCTTGCAAAAACAGAACATTTTACAAAGATTAATGTCACTTCACTTCACATCAGCATATGACTCCACCACTTATATTTTAACAGCCAAACATTCACATTTTAACCAGTTACCATAATCAGTTTTCGTACCATGTGTGAACATATATGCAAGGCAAGAGTTTTCAAAAAAATGATTCAAAACAAAAAAAAAAAACAGACAAAAACAAAACAAAAACAGAAACAACAGAGAGAGAGAGAGAGAGAGAGAGAGAGAGAGAGAGAGAGAGAGAGAGAGAGAGAGAGAGGAGGAGAGAGAGAGGGAGGTAACGTCCAGTGTACTTATCCATTCCATGACGAGCATACCAGAACAAGAAATCGGTCACCCAGCCTTTGTGTTCATAGAAGCTGGCCACGAACTTCCCACTGTCCAGCTCGAAGCTTTTTACACTCCGTCTGCAACATAGTCAGCATGCTATCAGTACAAACACCATCTTTTCCACGTCTAAGGTTCCTGCACAGCTTTCCTTTTGTTTTCTTTTTCTTTGTACTACATGTGCCTTGCAGTCACCTTGGCCAAATGCCAGAAGAATCAGTACTTCTTTTTTTTTTTTTTCTTCCGGCGTAGCTTAGAGGTAAAGGGTAAAAAAAAAACGGTGAAATCTGCGGTCCGTAAGTGTGATGATCAGTTATAGCAACTGGAGATCGGGCTGTATACAATTCAGGGTAACGCTTTGATCGGACGAAGTTCTGATTAGCGTGTTCACCTGTAATGGAGTCAAACAGCATCATCAGCATCATCGTTGTTGTCGTCGTCGTCATCATCGTCATCATCATCTTCATCTAGTTATCATCATTATCGTCATCACCATCATCATCTTCACATCATCGTCATCATCAGCTTCATCATCAGTATTGTAGTCTGATGATGATGATCGTGAAACGTGCCCATACCAGTTCGCGCTTCTTGATTGTGGTCAGCAGGTCTTCCTAGGGCCCAATAGCTTGCCTTGTTCTTTCACTTCATCGTTCATGAGGTGGTTTTTCAACAAGATGCTGAGGAGCTTCCAACTGCATCTCATTTCAGTAGTCTGTGTTCTACTGTCAGTGATGGCAGTCCCACGACACACAGGTATACAAAAATAGTCATATGACCAGGGAACAGTGGAGAGTAAATCAGCTGCCACAGTAGCTCTCATACCTACTCTTTTCAAGCATCCAAAAATGTCTTAGACTCTACATGGATGGGAAACACATGTATCAAATGGCACCAAAACTTAGGAAAAGGTGGTGTGCAAATTAAGAGACGGTAAGGGTGAAACTGAAAATGGCTCGTTGTAATAGACGCTGGTGTTCCCTGAACTTATCTCACTCCGTACTTGTATTGTTCTCATCCGCTTGGACTGCATGCAGCAAATGAATTTTAAAAAAAACATCATTTAAAGAGATGACCAGTAACTATAAATCTGCCTACTGATGATAAAATGAAAGCTAAATATTTTCCTCCACCCCTCTTCACCCTACCCCCCCCCCCCCTTCACCCTTTCTACCCCCCCACCCATCCCCCTTCCCTCCCATCTCCCCTCTCACACACCCACACAATTTGAGACTGGTTTGATTTCCGTCTTACTCGGCTTCATTCCAACTCTGTGTGTGTGTGTGTGTGTGTGTGTGTGTGTGTGTGTGTGTGTGTGTGTGTGTGTGTGTGTGTGATCGCCGGTCAGAATATTTTAAGTACTTGCTGTAGCCTGAAATTAAAGCCCATAACACCAGCACAGTTTGCCACTACACTGTCCGCCTGGTTCATATTAACAGAAGTTGACGGAGACCTGCGGTATTCACCAATCCATCAACGAAAACGGAGAATAGTATTCTACAGTGTAGATCTAGACTAATGGTATTGGTAATGTTGTTTATATGACATCCATTAGATCTGAATAACATCAGCTGTAGTGCAATATCTGATGGAAACAAGAATAATGCATATATATATATATATATATATATATATATATATATATATATATATCAAGGCTTATCTTCCCTAAAGTATGGTCACAATAGATGCTCTCTTCACATGTGCAAACTTTCTCTTGTAAATGCCCAACATCTTAGTTTTACCTTCAGATCCAAGAAGCAGCTCCCGACGTACGGGATTGAAGCCAACGGCTGTGATGGGACGTGTGGGGCATCACGGATCATGTACGCTTTTTCCATCGCCATGTTTACTGAGTCCACTGTTCACTACTTCCAAACCTATCTGTCTTTCGTGTGTGCTTCTTAACAAACTGATAGCCCCACAAGTGGCTTCATTAGGGTAGGGACGTAGAGTGTGTTACAACTCTATCGGCAAAAGCCCAGTAGACGGGGATTGTCTCCCTTTAACGTTTTGTTGGTGGTAGTAGTAGTGGTGGTGGTGTGTGTCGTTCGTTCTTTAATCTAACGTGTATCCACCTAACAGTGATCTTAGACAGTATGTAAGTGTTGTGTGTGTGTGTGTGTGCATGTGATGTTTTTGGGTGTATGCATGCTAACGGTTGGCATTGATTTGGGGCGTACGTAGGTATGTATAATGCAATCAGGCCTAGATTTTAAAAAAAAAAAAGAAAAAAAAAACACCACATAACTGAATCCAAAACTTTCAAAGAAACACTAAATAAGCAACTACTAACACCAAGATTAAGAAAATAACATAGACGCTAAAGTAAATGTCCAATTGGGCTCTTGATCAGTCCTTGAACAACTTCAAAAATGTACGATTCGTTATAGATGACGTCTTCAAAGACTGACATCGACGGTTCAGTGTTCAACAACCAAGCAGGTAAACAGGGTTTCATTCTATCGCATCCTATGGTGTGTGTGTGTGTGTGTGTGTGTGTGTGTGTGTGTGTGTGTGTGTGTGTGTGTGTGTGTTTTCCCATGCCACAAATTGCGCAGTTACAGCCACACACACACACACACACACACACACACACACACACACACACACACACACACACATGAGCGCGCGAGTACACACATACGCGCGCGCGCAGTTACACCTTTTGTGAAAAACATAATAGTATTACCATTAAATCATGCAGAAAGAATAGTTCGCTTGATGGAAGTGTGCACTAGCGATGCTTTTAACACGACCAAAGCATGCAAGTAGAGCACTCTCGACTTATACTTTAAAAAAAAAAAAAAAAAAAACTTAGTATATCCGGTTCTACATCAAAAGTTTTCTGAGAAAAAGAAAATGAAATTCGAATTATTCGAATTATTGGAACACATATTCAACAAAATGAACCCTAAAGACGGGTACCCCTCAAGGGTCAGTTATAGATCGTTTCCTGTTTTCAATCGTTTCCACGCGTAAAAATGTTTTCAATTTTTATGTATGCATATGGATGGACGTGTAAAATCTCACGCGTAAAAATGTGTTGTGTGTAGTTTAATGTTCCGATGGTTTATGCGTATGTTCTTGAATTTAATGTCTCTTCAAAGTGAATACCACAGTGTGTGTGTGTGTGTGTGTGTGTGTGTGTGTGTGTGTGTGTGTGTGTGTGTGTGTGTTGTTCGTTCGTTCGTTCGTGAATTTAATGTCTCTTCACTTTAAGTGATATTAGACCACAAAAAAGCCAAGTGTGAGTGTGAATGTGTGTGTGTGTGTGTGTGTGTGTGTGTGTGTGTGTGTGTGTGTGTGTGTGTGTGTGTGTGTGTGTATGCGTGTGTGTGTGTGTGTTTGTGTGTGTGTGTGTGTGTGTGTGTGTGCGCGCGCGCGCGCGCGCGACACACGTGTGAGTGTGTATGTACATGTGCGAGTGTGTATCCGCGTGAGAGAGAAAATACTTAAGTAATAATGTATATGCAAATGTTTTAATTAGTAAATTCCAGTGACATTGAAGGGGAGGGAAGGTCATGATCAGGGTGGATAGGAGAGGGGTCGGGAGTGGGGGGGGGGGGAGAGGGGGGGGGGGGTGTCGACAATACTAAATGGGGAAAAAAAAAACACACAAACTGTAATACAACCTAACACACATTTTTCAAAACAATGAATCATCAGATCAAGTGTGTAGCATATTATGACGAACACTGTGATCACCTAAGAGACATAACCCTCGCAACCTTTGCTAAGCATATCCGCTGTTACTAGGAAACGTAGAGACATCCGGGTCGAATGAACAACGACTCGATCGTACCAAAAGGAGTTAGCTCTTGCTTGATCCTATCTAAAAGAACATTCTACATGGTGGCAGCGGTTTAGTGGTTAAAAGACAAAACAAAAAAACCATGGAGATCTCTTCACTAGATGCTCCAACACAGCACACAGGGGAAGCTGACCCAGTTCGACGCTTGCAGCTTCCCTTTCCAAAAAAACTTTCGATGGCACAGGAGAAAGCTGGACAAAATGGCGACAACGTTTTGAACGTTACAGAACCAGCATCAATCTAGAACCAGACAAGCAGGTCAGTACATTCCTTTACTGCATGGGAGATGTTGCAGATGATATTTTAATCACACTCTCAATATCAACGAGGCAACCATTCGTACACAGAACTTCTTCAAGCCTTTGATGGACACTTTGGTGCACAGAAAAACACACGATTTTTTTCCAGAGCAAAATTCAACCAAAGAAGACAGAAACCTGGCGAGTCAATCGATTCGTTCATACAAGATCTATACAAACTAGCTGATGATTGTGAATACAGAACACTACGAGATGAACTTATCCGAGACAGGATTGTTGTAGGAGTACTGGATGATGATTTATCTGATAACCTACAGTCAAGGGCATCTCTTAGCCTTATTGAAGCAGTTCAACTAAGCCGACAGGCTGAAGCAAGACGACAGTCCCAGTCCATTATCAGAGAAAAAGTGGATCATACAATCAATGCAGTAGGATATCACTCCAAAAAACCATCAACATCCCAAAACATTTTCCCAAGCCACATCCAGATCACAGCAGTTCCAACATCATTCGTCTCAGGACAGTGTGGATACTGTGGTCGAGAACCTCACCATAGGGAAAAATGTCCAGCCAAGAATGCAACCTGCTCAGCATGTGGAAAGAAAGGCCATTACAAAACAGTATGTCGCAGCAGCAAAACGAAAGTATATCAACTGACTGATGATACAGCTGACTTTAATTACTTGTGGGAAGAAACAAGCAGCACTACAGACTACTTCCTCGGATCCATTGAGCAAGATCTAGACAGCCAATGGACAGCAACGCTGGAAGTCAATGGACACCTTACAAACTTCAGGTTAGACACGGGAGCTTCAGTCTCCGTTGTCAGTACTAAAGAACCATGGCTACAGGGACAAACTGTGCACAATTCCAGCAAACTTCTTCGTGGTCCAGGGGGATCTACAATCTCACCACTTTGGCTCTCTACAGGCTACAATTACCTACCATGGCAGGATGGTCCAGAGACGATATACATCCTCAATGATCAACCTTGTTCTCTACTCAGCAGAAACACTTGTTGTGTAAACCTGGGACTAGTGAAACGCGTTGATATGATCAACACGCCGCCCCACCCACACATTCCATCAAGGATGAGTTCCCAGATCTATTCTCTGGCCTGGGGAGGACTGACAATCCATACAAAATAAAGCTTCGTGATGATGCAAGCCCAGTGTGTATTTATACACCCAGGAAGGTAGCCCAACCGCTCATTCCAAAGGTTAAAGCAGAACTGGAATCTATGGTGAAACAGGGAGTTACCACGCCAGTCAGTGAACCAACAAGCTGGTGTTCTGGCATAGTGGTAGTTCTCTAAAGCCCAGTGGAGCTGTCAGAATTTGTGTCGATCTCACTCATCTCTAAACAAGGCTGTACAGAGAGAAATACACCCAATGAGCTCAGTCGACGAAAGTCTAGCAAAACTGGGAAACAGCAGAGTCTTCACCAAGTTAGATGCAAAAAGCGGCTTTTGGCAGATCCCACTTTGTCCGGAATCAAAGCTTCTCACTACTTTCGTGACACCCTTTGGTCGCTACTGTTTTAACAGATTACCGTTTGGCATCAGTTCAGCACCTGAGATTTTTCAGAGAACAATGTCTGAAATCCTGATCGACATTGAAGGTGTAATATGTCATATGGATGACATTCTCGTCCATGCACGCGATCAGGCAACCCATGATTCAATATTACGTGAAGTTCTACAGCGACTACAAAATGCAGGGGTCACACTAAATGAGAAGTGTGAGTTCTCAAAAAGCTCTGTGAAATACTTGGGTCACATCATTGACGAACATGGCATTCGAGCTGATCCAGACAAGGTAAACGCCATCAAGAACTTCCCAGCCCCCACCACAGTCACTGAACTTCAGAGGTTCATGGGAATGGTAAACCAGCTGGCGAAATTCGTCCCCAGCTTGGCTGAAATCAACGCACCTTTTCGCCAACTTCTCCACAAAGATGCTACATGGCTGTAGGGTCCAGATCAACAGTCAACGTTTGAACACATCAAACAGTTACTCACCTCTCCGCAGGTTCTGGCTCACTATGATCTTCAAAAACCCACCACCATCATCGCCACGGATGCTTCCAATTCTGGCATCGGAGCTGTTCTCCTTCAGATACAAACTGATGGATCGCGACGTCCAATTTGTTACATTTCTCGCTCTCTCAGTGATGCAGAAAGAAATTATGCCACAATAGAGAAGGAGGCACTGGCAGTAACGTGGGCATGTGAAAGACTCAGTGATTATATTCTTGGTCTTACCTTTACTGTAGAAACAGACCATAAACCTCTGGTCCCACTTCTTGGTACTACAGAACTTCACAAAATGCCGCCCCGTATTCTACTACGCTTCCGATTGCGTCTGATGAGATACAACCCCAAGATAGTCCACACGTGCAGGGAAAAATGCAAATCACCGCTGACACTCTATCCAGAGCACCCGTGGATGAACCTGATTCAGCTGATGTGAATCTCCTTGATGACGTCACAGCATTTGCTAAACAGACCATCGAGATCTTGCCAGCAACGACGAAGAAACTGCATGAAATCAGAACAGCACAAACAGAAGACGAAATATTGCAGAAAGTCCGCAGCTACACTATTCAAAACTGGCCAGCGTACATGCCAGAGAATCCAGCTCTAAAACAATACTGGATGAATCGTGAACATTTTACAATTTTGATGACATGCTACTCTTTGATGATCGACTTGTCATCCCAAAATCCATGAGAATAGACATTCTCAATCGACTTCACACCGGCCATCTTGGCATCACTAAATGCAATGGACTAGCAAGATCGTCAGTGTGGTGGCCAAATATCACATCTGAAATAGAAGAGATGGTGCAAAAATGTCATATTTGTGCCATTTACCGTCCAGAACAGAAGAGCCCCCCTCCTCCCATCATCCTTTCCTGATCGCCCATGGTCACGTTTAGGGATGGATCTTCTCGAATTGTTTGGCAAGACATACTTGGCCGTTGTGGACTATTATTCCAGATGGATTGAGATCAAACTTCTTAGCAAAACCACAACTACTGAAACAATCCACCAAATCAAGAGTATATTTGCAGCTCACGGTATACCTGATGTTGTGGTCTCTGATAATGGCCCTCAATTTGCTTCTCATGAATTTTCTGAGTTTGCTTCAGCATATGGCTTCACACATGTGACAAGCTCACCCAAAACACCCCCAGTCTAACGGAAGCAGAGAGAGCCGTACGGACACTCAAACAGTTACTCAAGAAGAACAAGGATCCGTACCTGGCTCTCCTCATCTACAGGGCAACCCCTCTACAAATGGACTGTCGCCTGCTGAGCTCCTGATGGGAAGGAAACTGCAAACGATTGTGCCAGTTTTCCCAACTATCCTGAAGCCTTCCAACCCAGATCATGACATGGTACAGAGGAAAGAAGCAGCCATCAAGGAAAAGTCACGAAACAACTTCAATCAACGACATGCAGCAGCACGAACACTGCCAGCTCTTCAACCCTGGTGACCAAGTATGGATCTGACATACAACGCGCAGGCACTGTCATCTCCAACACCAATGAACCTCGTTCCTACATCCTCAGGACTCCAAAGGGAACGGTCAGACGCAACCGAGCAGCAGTCATACCCATCCCGTTGGTCAAAGACAATCCTCCACCAATACCAGTGAACCCAACACAAGTGTCACCACCAAGACAACCAGAGCAAACACCAGTGGCTGTACAATGCAGGCCTACACCAGATGTGCACACATCAGCTACAAACCAACCAGCACTGCCAAGACAATCGGTGCAATCACCAGTGACTGTTCAACGTACACCAGCTGTACACACACCAGCCACAAGCCAACTATCACCAGAACCAACTTCATCAGCCACACCACTGAGTTCCAGACAACTCTCCACGAGATATGGAAGACGAATAGTCGGACCAACAAGACTTGATCTGTGATAGAATTCATACCCAAGAAAAGTTGACTCATACTTTGACATACATGATTTGCAGTTTTAATTCACATGTTATATACAAAGTGAGAGACTTAAAGGGGAGGTGTAGCATATTATGACGAACACTGTGATCACCTAAGAGACATAACCCCTCGCAACCTTTGCTAAGCATATCCGATGTTACTAGGAAACGTAGAGACATCCGGGTCGAATGAACAACGACTGGATCGTACCAAAAGGGAGTTAGCTCTTGCTTGATCCTATCTAAAAGAAAATTCTACAAAGTGTGTGTGTGTGTGTGTGTGTGTGTGTGCAAACGAGCCCAGTTTTTCTCAAGTGCTGAAGGCTACAACAAGCACTGGATTCAAACGGTTCTTTGCTCCGTGAGACAGAATTTTTCATGAAATACTGCAGATTTTCTTGTCCACTGTGAACTGGTGATATTTTGGCTGATCGAATAGTTTCTTGGCAAACTTGAAGGGGGTTCTGAAGAAACAATGTTGGCTTTTCTTTTTTTTTTTTTTCAATCTGTTCTCCTTCTTATTGTCTCGCTTTGCCGAAGGCACTATGCCGTTCTTACCGATCTTCCAAGAGCGCTTAGCCCCATCTATTCAGCCTCCTTCATCTGTTACTGGAGATTCCTCTTTTTCTTCGGTTGCTGTCCTTGTCTACCTGGCTCCTAGACTTTTTCATGATTGAAGATAAGTGACTGGTTGTTCATTTTCGTTGTCCTAATTGTTTTGTACCTTGCCCGAAAAAGACTTAAGAGGTCGAAACGCGTTGCGTCGTGTTTCGTCTTGTAATTCGTTTGTCCACTTTATTTTGTTTGTTTGCTAACATTTATTTAAGATTTTTTAAGGAGGTTTTTACACTTTTGGTTGTTTCATTCTTTAGGTGTCCTTCCCTACACGTTCCGTATACAATGTATCAAAATGTGGCTAGTTTGTGTTCCAGTGTTCTTTCCTATTAGCGCGTCCATTTTCTTTTCTTTTTTTTCCATCCATCTAATTTCTCCGTTTTATACCGCCCCTCTTTTGCGCCTGCGGTTGACAAGTTGAGTTTCATGTAGTTGGCATCGAGTAATAAATTCCTCGTCTGCGTGACGTCCTAGGTCTAGATCCTGCGTCTAAATCCTAGGTCTAAATCCTAGCCTTTGTTTTCCGATATCACCTAGTGTTCCTTCCTCGGGGTTTTCATACACCCCTCCTTCCATTCTGCGGATCTTCATGCTGCCCGCAGTGGAGAATTTCCTTCCACAGACATACAGGAATTCCGCTTTTGGATTACCAGTCGTGATTGGTTGACACTGATTGATTCATCATTCTTCCCCCTTTCGGTGAATTCTGGGAGCATTTTTCGTTTTAGGTACTAGTCCCACGTTGGGTAAAGGCAAGGCACGAAGAGCCAGCCCACAGAGCCCGAAAATCTGGTCTTTCCCGGACTATTCCTGGAAGCCCGTGGCTTCGCCATGTATCTGTTGGATTGAAAGAAAGTCACGGGAAACTTGACAGCAGGTCTTCGGAGAAGACACACACACCCTCCTCTCAGGCAAACTTATCGGACCTGAACGTCTTACACTCTAAAGAGAGCTGGGCCGCATCCAGATCATGAATCCTAGAGGCCTTCTGCTGTCATTTTCCATCCTGGACACTGCCAGGTTTAAGTGTTCCCCCTTCTGGATGGGTGGGCGCCTCAAGACGTTGCCTTTTTTGAGAGATGTCTTACCACCATTGCTTTCAGATATCCAAGATGGGAAATCTAAGCCTTATGATTCTCTTTTGTTCTTCCTCAGCCAGATCCAGCCAGAACTCTTCTCAGCTGCCTCTGCCATTGCATTCAGGGTTCTGGCCCTCTTCCTATCAGAAATCACGATCCCTTTTATCGGCTGATGCGCCGACAAAACCCGTTGTGTCCAGCCTCTATGGCGAGGACCTGGTTTGGAAACCATAATTCCCCAAGCTGCTGATTAGAGAATGTGATACAGGGGGATACGGCAACTATGGCATCTGTTGACTCTTCAACACAGCTGTTGAAACTCCCGTTGGTATCAAATATGATCTAATGAAGTCGCTTTGCTTCGAAAATGTTCGTTGAAGTCAGCATAAGAAAGAAATAAATGACCAATTCAGAGCATTTACATGCACTGAAACGACCTTTCAGCTGTACAAAAATTGCTGTTACTGCAAAAATAAAATAAAAAAAAGATCAAGCTTATCCTTCCCCCAACTCCCTCGTAGTTCGAGGAAGAAGAGACAATGTGCTAGCTGAGTTCTCGTCCAGCCACGGCGATGACAAGGGGAATGACGACGGTGATCAAGATCAATGATACACTGGGCTCAGAATGGAAAACATCATTCCAGCCGGAAGAACTGTGACACTCTGCTCATGATGATGCGTAGAACCAGCCTAGCGTGGCTGAAGAAAACTGACTCAGCATCGCCATCACTGCTGCCCTGAAGTGGGATGCCCACGTCAGTCACGTGGTAAGCACATCCACAAAGATCCAGCACTTCCAGCAAAGGAACTTCAAGAGCTGCAGCAGGAAGCCGAGGAACATGTACACATCGCCCTCGTCAGACCTTTGCTGGAAGTCAACCCCAGCTGATCCGGGATCCGCACACCAACATCAGCAAAGATTCCACTGAAAAGGCCAGAGATTTTGCTGCAAGTAGCCCAGGTCTACCATCGGACCACAAGATGTGACGATCTCATGGTCCGGAATAAATGAACGATACTGCAGAACCAATCCGGGCATGTCTTTCCCCATGTACAAATAACACTGTAGGCTCCTGATGATTGACTCACCACGCCCAACCAGCTGCTACCAGATGAGCCCACTGTCTGCCCAACTCCCTTGTCAGTGATGTCCCTTTCCATCACCTGCTTCAAAGGGAGATTGCACACATCCACACTTCATACAACTCAGACCTGCCTTCCTCTCGCTTAGTATTAGATGTCCTGAGAACTAGACATAACTTATTGCTAATTCTTTGTTGGGCAGCTGCCTTACCTCTTCACAAGGGCATACATATTTTGCCCATAAACGAAATTCATCCCTTCCACAAAACCCCCCCCCCCTCACCTCCCCCCACCTCGCCACCCTCAATTTTTATTATTTCCATGTTTTTTGCACTTAACTACAAGTTGGTTACCCACAAGTGCAGCAGAATCTTCAAAGTATATAAAGTTAGCGGCCTAAAAATTAAGAAAAACTTACGTTCCCAGAGTAAAGCATAATTTGATCCATCATTCAAAACTGCATTACATCTTCAAAAAAAAAAAAAAAAAAAAAAAAAAAAAGAAAAAAAAGGCGTCAGGTTGTTTTTTCAGCATCAACATAAATCGTAATGAAAATTTTGTCATCTGATTGAACAACTTCACATCAAACATTCACACACGCATACACATCACACTCACACATTACAATATAATGCAATGGAAGTATTCAATACCAACAGCAAAGTCAGGGCACACTTACTTTTTTCACCTGCAGAAAGACAACACTTAATCTTTTTTGATAAGATTTTATTCAAAGAGAAAATACAGTGTAAACAATTTCTGACAGGAATGATAAAAATTGCAGCACATACAATTTAGTGCACACATAATTCGCATATGTGACAGAACCCAGAACTATAAACAACACAGCAAAAGTTGGAAGGCTTTAGAAAATAGCTCTAAAGTGCCACAAGCAAAAAAACAAAAGAACAAGCTGCACTGAGGTGGCGAGCCCTACTGATTTCTTTTGATTATTGTTCACTGATTGTAGTCCAGACATTTACATATAGTTTACTGGGTCAAAAAGCCTCCAAACCCAATCACCAAAACACCATCAGAACAAACCATATGAATGCTGTACACCCAGTCCTTTTTTACCTCCCCCCCCCCCCTCCCCCATGTAAGATGTTGCAGACATTCAAAAGCACCTTAATTCTGTAAAAAGTAGGGTAACTCTAGGGAAAAATAACACACACTGTCACTCCAAATGATTGCTGCTCATGATCCCTTATGACAGGATAAATAAGCGAGAAGCGAACGATTGGAGTCATAGGCATATCATTGTTCTCATCACGGGAACAACAGTTGCCCTACTTCTTCGTTATTTACTGTGCATCATCCCCTGCCCTCATTTAAGACTTCCTTTCATACCGATCAAAATGAGGTTACCTGTAGTTGTTTCTGTTCATCTTGGTGTGTGTTTGACTATATTCAAGATGATAAAGGCTGCACTGGATTGGAACAAACGTTCATTTTGTGTTTGTTCACTTCTCCAGCTGTTGTTTCTGTGTATATGGGTCAGGAACTGGATATATGTGCAAGCTTGCGACATTTCATTCTTTTCAAGGGGGTTGTCTCCTTGTTTGTTCTGCGCGCTGGCCTTTCTGCAAGGCAGTTACGTGTCGCACACAGCAATCGTATGGAATCTCATCATGGGAACAAGACCCACCCTACTTATTTGCTATTTACTCTTTAGTACTCCATGCCTTTACTTTTCCATGCCTTGTTTAAGATTTCCTTTCATACCACTTCGCGCTTTGGCTATCTGCAAGTTGGCTATCTGCAATTTGACTATCTGCAAGTTGGCTATCTGCAAGTTGGCTTAGCATCAACAACTAACCATAGCATGAGCCTATCCACCCCCACAAGCCCACAGTATTCTCCACAAACACATTACCTTACTACTCATCATTTATCTCGCGTATATTCTGCAGCTGTCTTCCCTTCTCCGCTCCCTTCACCAACTCCATTTGCTTCATCAATTTGTGCTTTATTTGCTTATGTATTCACTCACCTTTTTCTTTTTAATTATGTATACTCCATCATCTGTATGTGTTTGTCTTCTTCCTTCCTCACTTTGTGTGTGTGTGTGTGTGTGTGTGTGTGTGTGTGTGTGTTCCCTTTTCCCCTCTGTTTCAATAGTACAGTTAGCTTTTTTGCACATCGACAATTTTCATTCCTTTCCATCTATCACTGCTGCTACTACTATTCCTACTACTGCTACCGCTACAATTACTGTTATTATTATCATTATTATAATTTCATTATTATCTTTATTGTCATCACTTTTACTATTATTATTTTTATCATTACTATTATCATCATTATTGTTAATATTATCACTCGCCATCATCATCATCATAATTGTAATTATGATTACCATTATTATATCATCATTAATTCCTCATTAACATTTAGTGGTACTATGAACATTACTAAAGTTGTCATTATCATTATCATCATCATTGTAGTTATTATCATTATTACTATAACTATCATTACTATTTTCTAATATCATCATCATCATCAGTTAATATATATCCTAGATTTCAGCTATCTTATCCATGTCCTGTATCGTTGTTATCATTATGGTCATTTTTATAATTGTCATCATATTATTATTATAACCTTTCGTATATCTCTTAGAATCTATCTTACTACTATCTTCCCATCAGCTGCATTCTCCTCTTTTTTCTTTCTTCTTCTTCCACTCCTCCTCCTCCTCCTTCCCCATCCTCCTTCCTCTTCTTTTTTTTTTTTTTCTTATCACCATCATCATCACAAGCATCATTGTTATCATGACTATCTGAATTCTTCTTCTTATTATTATTATTGCTGCTGTGTTATTGTTGTTATGCTTGTTACCATCATCATTGTCATCATCACCATTATTACTACTGCTGCTACAACAGTATGTTTGTAACTATCCTCTAACCCCTTTCCTTCCTCCTCTTCAGTAAGTATCGTGACCATTATTGCTATTACTATCATCATTATTATTATGATTATTACATGATTATATTATTATTACCATTATCATTATCAGTAGTAGTAGTAGTAGAAGCAGTAGTAGTAGTAGTAGTAGTAGCAGCTTTATTTTATCACTATTGTTATTGTCATTCTAACCTGTATCATTATTTGTTCCTCCTCATTCCCCATTCCCTAACCTTTTCACACCCAATTCCAATGGATAGGTCACTGTCTGTTCTTCATTTTTACTGTTTTGAAATGTTATTTGTCTTGTCTGAAAGGATCAAAAAGGCTGAAGAACATTGTGTTTGTTTTGTACTTTGTTCACATTTTCATCTGTAGGCTCAGCAGTTCATCCTTTGTTCTGTATTCAAGATTTTTTTTTAAAATGCTGCAGCCTGTCTTGAAGAGATGTTCATTTGTGTTTTTTTTGCTTCTCCATTGTTGATGTGTACACGTGTCGGGTACAAATTACAAGAGCAAGCTTGGATCGAACATCCATTTCTTGGGGGATGTCTCCTCGTTTGTTCTGTGTGTTTCATGCTGGCATTTTTGCTAGGCGATTAAGTGTCACAAGCAGCAATCATTTGGAGTGATGGATATACAATTTTTCTCATCATGGGTGCAAGAGTTATTCTACTTATTTGTTACTTTCCCTTTACTGTTCCCTGCCTTGTTTAAGATTTCCTTTCACCTGAACTCTAGGTACACTTTCCAAGCCCCCAAACTTATCACTGGATTAAACAGCATGTAAAAAAAAAAGACACAATGACATAATTCTGACAGAAAAGTCCAACCTTCAGATACACGAATCCCTCCTGAAACCTGGTAAAAGATAATCTTGCAATATCTTTTTAAGCTTTGTTCTCACAAAATGTTAATGATGATCTATATAATGTCACACTTGTAAATGAAGTTAAACCACGCCAATATAGAGTATCATTTTCATGCCACAACAGCTTGGGGAAAGAAACAGATAGAAGTAAAGGCACTGTGAAAAGGGGGCAAAATAGAGATTGAAACAAAAAAAAAAAGACAAAAAACAACAGGAAAAAATCTTTTTTATAATAACAGATACAAGATAAGAAGAGGAATACTAATAACGGTAATACTAATAACGGTAAAAGTGTTTTTACCTAAAAACATTGATATCAACACAAAATAATGAAAGCACATGGCAAAACAATAAAGTGAAATAGCAATCAACATGTAGTACAATGTATTATTATTCTAAAAAGCACTCAAATTAATGTGATATCCATACATAAATGAATTGGAAAATCTGCACAAAAATGTGCACGTATCACAAGTGTATATGGATACAAGAATGAGTATGTTTCTACTATTGAAATTTTCATAAAAATTGTACAAGATCACCTGACAAATGATAATACTGAGAGCATTAGTTCCAAGTATGAGTCAGTATCCATGCTGAGAGCCAACATAGATTTTGCACAGACAGACCTTGAGTGACTCAACTTCAAGAAGTAATGAAGACTTCACATAGGAGATAGATAAAGGAGAGAATATAGATGTATTGTGTTTAGACTTTAGAAAAGCATTTGATTCAGTACCACATGAAAGACTATTAAAGAAATTAGAGTCTTATGGAATAGTAGGAAATGTACTTGGTTGGGTTAGAGGCTTTCTATCAAAAAGAACTCAAAAGGTAAGGATTGGTAGTTCCTTCTGTCACAGCGCTGATGTTATTAGTGGGATACCATAAGGCAGTATTTTGGGACCCAATATTATTCACGGTGTTTATAAATGATCTCCCTGTTGAACTAAAGAGTACAGGCAAAATTTTTGCCGATGACACACAAAACTTTATAATTCCCCCGAAATTGTATAAGGAATTACAAAACCATTTCGAAACAATAGTACAGTGGTCTGATACTTGGAACCTATATTTAATGCAGAAAAAATGTAAGGTACTTCATTTTGGAAAATCAAACCCAACAAAATGATTATATACTGAAAATTGGGGACAAGGAAATAAAAGTATCTAAATGTGAGGAAGTGAAGACCTAGGTGTGACTTTCGACAAAATGTGCTATTTGACAAACATATTGCTAAGAGTATTAACAATGCCAACAGAATGATTGGAATAATAAAAAGAACTTTTACATTTATAAAAAGGACACATTTTTTGACAACTGTATAAACATGAATTAGACCCATTCTTGAATATAGCAATACCGTATGGTATCCAATGCTAAAAAGATAATCAGAAGCTCTAGAACAGGTTCAAGAAGAGCAACAAAGATGATCCATAGCGTAAAAGATTACACATACAAAGAAAGATAAAAAATATTTACAACTTCCAACACTTAAAGCAAAAAGAATAAGAGGGGACTTGATTCAGATATGAAAGATAGTGAATGGTATTGACGATGTCGACAAAGCATGCTTTTTTTGTACTCCACAGATCAATACTACAAAAAACAGTGAAGATATCTAAACAATATTCCAGAACTAATATGATAAAAGTTACATTTACTAACAGAGTAATCAATTTTTGGAATGAATTAACAATTAACATCAAACAAGACCTAGTACAAATATATTTAAGAACTCTCACAGACAAACATGAATTAATAGCTACAATAAAATATGAATCCGATGGATAAAGAAGACTGAGCTAGTCTACAACTGGACCAACAGACACCAAAAAAAAAAAAAAAAAAAAAAAAAAAAAAGAAAGGGCGTAAAAAGCCTAAATAGGCTAAGTTGTTTTAATACAACGCCCCAAATCCTGATCCTGATCTTGAAGAGGAATAGGTTTACACTTCCATAACTTGTTATACACCTGCCATCACTGTCGATTTATACATTTGTTCAATCAGTGTCAATGTCCTTATAAAATCTCAAACCTAAGGTAATGTTGCTTATATCCCAGCCAACCACAAAAGACCATGTCAGGGATATCTCTGCGTTGAAGTCAACTCACAAGTCATCATTAGAATTTGAAAAAAAAAAAAAAAAAAATTTTTAAATCACACAACCCTTTAACACACATCTAAAAACAAACTGTGCATTTTGTTCGAAATCTTCCTTCATAAAATCTTAGATCAGATGAAAGACGTTGATTTCTTTCAGAAATTCAAAGATCACATAATCATCTCCAAATTTCAGTTTTGGTTGTTTTCTGAGTTTTTTTTTTTTTTAAAATCAGCAATCATACTGATAGATGCTTTTCCTTCATGCCCATTGATTCTTTCAACAATTCTAACCTTGCAGCCTAGGCAGCCTCCTCTGCTCAGCCAGTTCAGACTGAGATGCTTGATTGGATGGGATCACAGGTAGTCTGTTACCCACAGGCTGACAATTTCACATGATGACTGCATATCCACATATCAGAATATCTTGTAATGTGCATTCTTGGGCCCTTGATGCTTTGACAAAATCAAACATTAGTTTATATTCTTTGCAAACTGAATTCTCCTTTTTTTTTATATATGTACTATACAAACTGTTCAACTTCCTAGCAAACATTTAGTGTGCCTATCAGGAAGAAGTTCTGGGCAAGTTATCTTTTTTTCCCAGAAATTCAAATGTACACACTTTATGTCAATCACATAAGTACACTTGTATCAGTACAACACAGATTAGCATCCTTGCAGCACATCAATGTTACGAATTTGAAAAATAGATATCTGACCGCAGATACTTAGATAAAGAAACATAGCTTGTGTCCCACTGTCTTTTTTTTCACTACTTTTGGACAGAGAACCAGATCTATCTGCAACATCATGCAACTTTTAAGTGATGGCAAAGCATTTTTTTCAAGAAAAATGCACTACCAATCTAAGTACAGAAAAAAAATTTTTTTTCTAAAAGTGAAAACAAAACTTGGTCAGCTCTATTAGCTGACATACATGCTCACACATCTTTCACCCCCACCAGTTTGTCTCCTAGACTAGCAAAAACTAGCAACAAACAAACAAAAACAAAACCTTTGTGTTTCCCCATCTTACATCGCAAAGTGTCACAGGCTATAAATCAAAGCACCTCAAACTCTATATGAAGTCATCTGCACTGTTGTGCTCGTGTTCTGCAAGAGTCAACATTTATCTTTTAAGCCATAACTCTCACAGCAAACCAATAACATATATATATATATAGATATACATAGATATATAGTATATATATATATATATATATACATTGATAGATATATCAAAACATATTATGTTGAAAAAAGTTTGGGGGGGGGGGGGGGGGGGCACATGTGCAGGCTAACAATTCCACCCATCATTACATGAATGACTTGGCAAAGATTTAAGATTAAAACGAATCAAAAAAAAAAAGAGGGTGGGCGGGAGGGTGGGAAGGAACAGGGGAAGAAATATGTTGGTCCCAACGGTTTCAGTCCAGCTTCTTCATGCTGGGCAGTGAGACTCATTAGCGTACTGGGCACACCAAAAGCGAATCACTGTGGTGTTGAAAAAGTCACATTAGTCCAGGGGTTTTTTTATGTAACCACATGGAGAGGGGAAGCAAGAGCTGAATTTCAAGACTGCCAAAATATGCCTCACTGTTGGCATTCATGTGCATCAAAAAACACTGTTTCGTACGAATGTGAAGAATATACACAACTACTGCTATGAAGACTATGATGACTATTACAAATATGACTACAATTTCTTCTGCGACTATGACGGCAACCATACTTACTATTGCTACTGCTACTACACAACTACTATTTCTACAAATTGTAAGAACAGCTCTTAGTGAGTCCACCAAAGATAAAGACAGATTACAAGATAGACATGACACATTTCCACCACATAGACCTTCTTCAGGCAAGATTACTAACATTCAGGACAATGAAAACAAAGAACAAGCAATCACATATCTTCTCATATTTGGCGCAAGATGGACGTTGAATGCCCAGCAGTTGTAGTAGTTGTGGTCATGTTGTTTATCTTGCCTGAAGAAGACCTATTAGTCGAAATACATTGTGTTTTGTTTTGTATAATTTGTTTGTCCTTGCTTTTTTGCCGACTCGCTAATAATTATTACGATCTCTACAACTGAAGCTACTACTACTGCTACTACCACTAATGTTACAATTATTACGACAACCAAGATGACAAAGACTACTACTACTACTACTTCTACTATTACCACTGCTACTACTATGTAAGGCGCATTGTCTGTCAATGTCTCAGAGTCCTGTCTTTGTTGTGCCTTATACAAATCGAGCTTTGGGCTGATCTTCTCCAAATTTGGCAAGGATGACTAATTCACATACTGGGCACATCAACAGCAACATTACTTTTATGCGAAAAAGTTGCAGCAGTCACATTTTCAATGCAACAAACAATGTGAATATATTGGTTTTGTTGGGAATCAAACCAGGTCTAAAGGAAAGCAAGTGAGAGGGAGGATGGGAGGAGGGAGAGAGAGGATAGGAGGAGAAAGGATGATGGTGAGTAAGTAAGAAGAAGGGTGATGGGGTGGGGATGGAGGTAGGAGATGGAACAATGGGGGAATGAAGGATGGAGGGCATGGGGTGAAAGGGGGGGGGGGGGGCACAGAGGGAAGAGGAGAGACAGGGATGGAAGTGGAGAAGGGGAAAGATCGGAGGGGTAGCAGAGATGTAGGAGAAGAGGAAAAGGACAGCAAGGGGGAGAGGTGATGGCAGGACAGGGGGGTAGTAAGGACATGTGATTGAGGGTGAGTGGGGACAGGATTAGGGGAAGGAGGGGGGGGGCAACTATGGGGAGAGGAGATGGGGGAAAAGGAGGAGGTGGGGCAATGGAGCTAGGGTTGGGAAGGAGGGCAGGGGATGGGAAGCGGGGATGGGGAAAGGAGGAGGGGACAAACTGAAATGGGACACAGCTTGTATACATGTACATTTCTATTTCAATCACTTAAGTATCTCTGTCTGTCTGTCTGTCTGTCTGTCTGTATCTAAATGTATGTATATCCAACTAGTAAAACAAACTTATTTTGACGTTATATATTAATTTTTCTATTCACATGAACAATGCTGATGTTAAAGCAATCTGCAAAATATATCAATCATAAAACAATGAACTGATAGCAGTTAATTATTTAACATCCTTAACTCTGTTATTACTCATGAATATGGAAGTAAACAATACTCAAGTGTGCAAAACTGTGGAATTCAAATGAACAAAACTTCAATCAAGGGAAAGTGAACAGTGCCTAAAAATCTCACATCCACATATGATGCTATAAGCTTACAAATAGATTTTAACTTAAACAAAATATGTCCAGGTGATACAATTGTCACAACAATATAAATTGGAATGTTTGACATCAAACAAAAATGGTTTTTAACACACAGAGTTCACCACAACCAAAAAGTCTGTATGTGCTTTTTTTTTTTTTTTTTTTTTTTTAAAACATGCAATATCACTTTCTGGAAATCTAAACAGCATGTCTTGCATTATGAAGCACCCTCTGGCAGAATCACTGTAATAACCATGTTTGGTCATGACCCGGCTTGTACATGATCTGCAGTTATGTTCTGGGTCCATGTCATCACAGCCAGAAACATCAATCTTCCACCATGCACAATATTCCAACATGCAAACACAGCAGGTATGCAAAATATGCAGACCTTAGTTAAAACAGACATCACTAGCAGGCCACTTTCACTCAGCCAGCGTACACTGCAGTGCAGTAATCCATGCTGCATTGAAGATATGGAATTCAATGAGACAACTGGAAAACAAAAGAGAAACTAGCAATCAAACATCTGAATTTGAAATTGGACATACATAAATGACAGTTCAGAATGAACGAAATGAATAGGTTAGCTCTGGCTGGTCTCCAAAAGTATAGAGCTGATCTTGTAACAGAAGTGATTGTTCGCTCGTACTTGTACCAGTCCGCCGGACTCACGTCTAAGCCCATGATCTGATCTGGTCTCACATATAACTTTGATTCGTTTTCTGTTTCATATCACACTTTTTCATTGCATTTTTGAAGCAATTTTAGTCATGTTGATGGACCTTCAATGCAATATTGTGAGCACAGATTCAGCAAAAGATTGATTTTGTATGCAGCAAAAACCAGATGGTGAAGATTTAGATGCACACTTTACTTACGGGATGAAATTATATTACTTTTAAAGCAGTCATGAGGTGCACCCTTCACTCTAAAGTGCTGTATAGATTTACAACGACAGGCAATAAAGAAAAACACTGACAGCATCATCCCATGATAGGGGGAAAAAAAGACGTTCACCAGAGAACACCACAAAAATGAAAATGGACAAATCTGTACTAGATTTCAAATAAAATTTAACTAGAATACTATTCCTTTCATACATAATCACAAAAATAAAACAACAGTATTTTACATCACTCCGTCACAAGCAGCAAATTCCCCCATGTCCTGTTCCAGCCGCATTTGGAAGCACACCACAGGACTGGATTGGCAGATCACTTTCACTGACTGGGAGGACCGAGGGTCATGAGGGTCACAGTGCACAGTCAGACTCATTCACGCTGTGTACAGGAAATCAAAATCCAGTCAACAGCTCTAGTCTAAATCATTCAGATGACCCATGACATCATCTCTAGTCTGAATCAGTCAATTACATGTGCGTGCCATCACCAATCTTATCAATTAATTACATGTGGATGCCTTCTCCAATCTGACTCAGTTGATTACTTGTGGGCACCATCACGTGGGCACCATCTCCACTCCAAATCAGTTACTTATATGTGGGCACCAGCTCCAATTTGAACCAGTCAGTAACATGTGGACTCAATCTCCAAACTGAATCATTCAATTACATGCAGCCACCATCTCCCACCTGAATCAGTCAATTACACATGGCTACCATCTCCAGTCTGAAGCAATTACGTGTGAACTGCCTCAGTCATTACATATAGTCTCAATCTCCAACTTGAGTCAGTTAATATGTGCTCAATCTCCAATCTGAGTCAATTAATGAAGGCTCAACTTCCAATCTGATTCAGTCAATTACATGTGGGCACCATCTCCAATCTGAATGATTCACATTATACATGGGAACCAATTCTAACCTGAACTGTTCAATTTCATGTAAACATAAGGTCTGATCCAAATCATTCAATTATATCTGAGTTCCAGTTCTGCTGTGAATTATTCAAGTACATAAAGATCACCAGCCCAAACCTGCTTAATGAAGATAGTATGTGCGTCAAAAGTACTTCTTTGACCTATTCACTTACATGTGGACCATTAGCTAACTAAAAAAAACATTCAGCAACATCTGTACAATCAGCTCCAATATAGATCATTCAATTACATCTGGATTACAAGCGTCAATATAAATCGTTCAATTACATGTAAATTATTGGCTCCAATATGAATCCTTCAAGTATTTACATCAAATATTGTTATAGCTCATTTTGACCTAACATTCCATAATTTGTACAATATTTCAAAAATCCACTTTTGGTTTTAAAAAAAAAAAAAGTTATCTTTCTAAAATAAAATATGGAGGATGGAGGATTTTCAGTAAAAGACCACTCCTACCTTGCTACAGAACATTCTCTTTTCTTAAAACGTCACCAGGGTCTCCAAAGTAAATTTCACTGGGGATCAGGAATTAATGAGTGAGAATAGTAATGACGTCCATGATCATGATCACACTATGGTCACGAATACTTTCTATTCACTGCAAAGCACACAACCAAGATATGACTGTCACAATGACGATGACAGGAAAGTAAGAAAAGGGGAAACAAATAAAATAAAATGGTAGACTCACCATCACACCAGAATCAATATAATTCTATTTGAACAAAAATTTTAAATCAAAGAATTTTGAGACAACAAAGCTACAGCATATTAGTCAGTCTCCTTCCCATTCAGTGAGAAAAATAAAGCAGTACAAAATAAAAACAAACTACAATAAACAGCACACTCAAAAACTCAAATACAACTAACAGACTTGCTTGCCACATAGATATCATAAGTGATTTTCAAACAAGTCTGGTATCATTACAATGAAGAAAAAAAGGAGTTGACACAATGAGCACAGATTCTGTTAGAAATACATAACATTCAATAATTATCTACTCACACAGACACAGAGATACAATATACATGTACAGGTGTGCATCCATAATACAAAGCAGTCTGAAGCCTGTTCCTTTTCAAGTGAACAAATGTGTTATTTCAGCAAGGTTATACTTACCTTACAGCTATTCTCAAATTCACAATAATTTGAAAGTGCTAGTTGCAGCCTCAGAAGACAGACAGGAAAACTGACAGACAAAAAAGGAAAGAAAAAGAAATCACCTCTTTTCACAATAAAAAATCACACACTTTCTTTTAAAAAAAAAAAAAGCAACAATTATCACTGTATCTCTCAACTAGGAATAGAATATAATCTTCGTGCAACATACCATAAACTTGCCTTTAGTTACAAAGCAATATTTTTAGTGCTTATAGCACTAGAGCAAAATATACAAAACTGTCACTGAGGCTTACCCATCCTCTTGGCAGATTAATGAAAAAAATTCAAAGCATCAACCTCAACAACCAAAGTAATTACGGTCAGCTAAAGCAGAATACACGATTCAAAAGGTCACCAATCAAAACTGCTCCTTAAACATACAACTGAAAAGAGATCTCTTCAAGCAGTCGCATACAATCCATGTCTGTAAATGAGATCACAAGAGAACAGATTAAAAAACACATTCAGCAAGTGAGCCAAACACCGTCTTCAAAAGCTGGGCAAGATCAAAGATATAAATCACAGCCGACAGGCAAGTCTACCATTACAGTCAAATTCAGGGCCATGGTAAAGGGAGATGATCCCTATAGGAACTGGTAGTTGCCGAGGTTGGCCTGCTCGGACCAGGCAGCGTGGGTAGCGCCGTCCATCTCCGAGGCCAGGGCGTGTCGTCTCGCAGGCGATGCTGCCCACCTCCTATCCCCTCCCCGCAGTCTGGACACTGACTTTCCTGCATGGCCCCCCCACACTCAGTGATGCAGTAGATATGACCTGCCACAGCAAAGCATGTCAGTAGCAGTAGCCTTTGTCGTGCAAACACATTCATTGTAAATGTCACTTCTTCTACCCATGATAGTACCAACAAAAAGTATACGCTCTGACTGTGACCTAGGTGGAGTTAACACTGTACACCTATGCAACAGTATGTCACCGAGCTGAAAATAGCCACTGACTGAAACATGCAAAGGTCACCAAGTTGGAAACCAAATTTCATAAATTTTGAAAAGTATTTATAACTCGGCCCAACTATATGGCCAAATGAATCACATGACAAAACACGATACATTTCAACCTCTTAGGTCTTCTTCAGGCAAGAGAAACAACACTCAGGGCAACGAAAATAAAGAACTAACAATTAATTATCCTTTGTCAAATTCTGCGCAAGATGGGCGAATTTGACAAAGATTAATAAGACCTGCACAGTAGAAGTAGTCTTTATCATGCATTCACATTCACTGTAAATATTGCTTCTTCTGCCAATAACAGTACTAACAATAGAACACACTCTGACTGTGACCTGAATGGAGTCAAGACTATGACATGCTGTTTCACTGTGACACCTCTGGTGACCTGAAGACTGTGGGTAATGTGTAGTCTTAACTCCTTGGGGTCACAACTTGTAGGCGCCTGCTGCACCCTAAAAGTCCATGATTCCAAGTCTTTTTACTTAGGAAGTAAAACAAACAAGTTACAAACATAAATTTAATAAAACTGGATTTGTATATGAATTTTCAACAGGTCTTTGGAAAATGGAGTCTTATACAATTGGGGCAAGATCATCATCATAATCATCATTATCATAACTACTACTGGAAGACTCTATTTATCATCTTTTTCATCACTTCAACATGGAAAACAGTATATATATATAAAAAAAAAAAAAAAACAAAAAAACAATTGTCAACATGAGCAAGAAAGGGGATGGACACAGAAAAAAAAGAAATACAGAAAGGCAGAGACACAGAGAGAATTAAGTAAGAGAGAGGAAAATGAAAAGCTATACAAGACAACTAGACAAAAAGACATACAAATATTTTACTTCAAGAAACCCACTGCATCTCGTCAAAATACATTGTGAATACATTTTGCACAGACTCTATATCAGTTGTGCATTTTATTTCATCAGTATTTCATTATTGTTGAAAGATGACACTTGTTCACTGAATTCAAATTAAAGGAACAAATATTGTTTTTTGTTGTTGGATTCCATCGCATTGTGGGATTGTTTACAATGGACAAGCCATTCATCTTGTGAAACAAGGAGTAAAAAATATTTCTAATATTTGCTGAACTGCCATGTATGTTATCAAAAATGGAAACTTCAAGCATCTTAGAAAAAGACACATTGGCAGCTTTTTCACATTCTGACACAAGTCAATTTTTTTTTTTTTCACACATGTACTGCAAAATATGAGCATGTGACGAAAAAACTGAAAGTGGAAGACATTTTATATTACATCATGAACAAAAAGACGTTTTCTTTCCCTAGAAGTTGTTGAAAATATTCCAAGGTTCACATGTGAAGTCACTATGAACAATATTCTTTATTCCAAAATGCTGTGTTTTTACACTGGCCACTCAAATTTTACATAGTCCAATTGGTCACTTCTTGTAAACCTTTCCTATCACCCTTCCCACTTATCTCTTCCCATACCCAACTCATCACATATTCCCACATCATCTGTCTACCCTTTCCTGTTTGTGTTGATCCGATTTGTTTTGGGTTTGGACTTTGTTTTTTTTTTTTCTACTGATCACCATTGATTCACTGACTGGCTTTAATTAAGGTCTAAAATCATCAACGTAGATGAGCAAACTTTAAATACATGAACCAGTGACACGACTGTGAACCAATACTCCAAATTTGTACGGATGAAAATCAGAAAGAAAAACAGAAAGAAAAAGAAAGAAAGAAAATGGAACGTCCCAAAACCTATGTCTTCATCTTCCAGAGATGACCCACCATTTTTGCACTTGAACCAGTGCCCTTTCTGGAATCCCATGGCCTTGACAATCATGACTTTCTCTTCCTGGCTAATGCCCAGCCCTCCGGACAACTTGTCTTTCATGGAGTTGATGCTCTCGCGCGCAGGTTCTCTTCCTCCTCCCTTGACAGAACCGCCGTGTTGGACAACAGACGCTGCAGACACGTTGGGTTGTTGTTTCAAGCATTTTGGCCTTGTCCTGAAAAACATGCCACAGGTGAACTGCGATTACATGAGAGGTGACATGGTTTCAGGGACATGAGAAAGTATATGGTGTACAAAATCAAATTTCTTATGGTCTCTAGTCCCTGGTGGCCACAAACACGTTTGTCTTTTCGTTTGTTTAGCTTCTTTTTTTTTTTTTTTTAAACATGCCCTGTGTGTTCTGTGACTCTGAAGTAGCATGACTTCCACCATGCTTACCACTTCCACCATGCTTACCACTCCCACCATGCTTACCACTTCCACCATGCTCTTTACTTCCACCATGCTTATCACTTCCACCGTGGTTACCACTTCCACCATGCTCTTTACTTCCACCATGCTTATCACTTCCACCGTGCTTACCACTTCCACCATGCTCTTTACTTCCACGGTGCTTATTACTTCCACCATGCTCTTTACTTCCACCATGCTTACCACTTCATGCTCTTTACTTCCACCATGCTTACCACTTCCACCATGCTCTTTACTTCCACCATGCTTACCACTTCCACCATGCTTACCACTTCATGCTCTTTACTTCCACCCATGCTTACCACTTCATGCTCTTTACTTCCACCATGCTTACCACTTCCACCATGCTTACCACTTCCACCATGCTTACCACTTCATGCTCTTTACTTCCACTGTGCTTACCATTTCCACCATGCTCTTTACTTCCACCATGCTCTTTACTTCCACCATGCTTACTAACTTCCACCGTGCTTCTTACTTCCACCGTGCTTCTTACTTCCACCGTGCTTACTACTTCTACCATGTTACTACTTCCACCATGCTTCTTACTTCCACCATGCTCACTACTTCCACCACGCTTTTTACTTCCACCGCACTTACTACTTCTACCATGCTTCTTACTTCTACCATGTTTACTACTCCCACCATGCTTCTTACTCCCACCGTGCTTACTACTTCCACCATCCTTACCACTTCCACCATGCTTACTACTTCTACCATGCTTCCTACTTCCACCGTGCTTACTACTTCCACCATGCTTCTTACTTCCACCGTGCTTACTACTTCCACCATGCTTACTACTTCCACCATGCTTCTTATGTCCACCATGTTTACAACTTCCACCATGCTTCCTACTTCCACCATGCTTCTTACTTCCACCATGCTTACTACTTCTACCGTGCTTCTTACTTCCACCATGCTTCTTACTTCCACCGTGCTTCTTACTTCCACCATGCTTCTTACTTCCACCATGCTTACTACTTCCACCATGCTACTTACTTCCACCATGCTTACTACTTCTACCACCATGCTTCTTACTTCCACCATGCTTACTACTTCTACCATGCTTACTACTTCCACCATGCTTACTACTTCTACCATGCTTATTACTTTCTGCCATGCCCTTTACTTCCACTATGCTTACTACTTCCACCGTGCTTCTTACTCCCACCATGCTTATTACTTCTGCCATGCTCTTTACTTCCACTATGCTTACTACTTCCACCATGCTTACTACTTCTGCCATGCTCTTTACTTCCACTTTGCTTACTACTTCCACCATGCTTACCATTTCCACTATGCTTACTACTTCCACCATGCTTACCACTTCCACCATGCTTACTACTTCCACTGTGCTTACTACTTCCACAATGCTTGTTCCCAAGGAGCATAATAATGAACCAACCACCAGAAGCAGCACCAAATGGCTGTTAAGTCACATCACCAAACATGGACGAACAAATTACAAGACAACACATGGCACGTTTTAAACCAGTTAGACCAGTTTAAACCAATAAGATAAACTTGTCCTCTGCTTCTTTATGTAACCAGTGTAGATCGGACTGTGTCAATGAGCTCAATATACGTAAAATTACTTCTATCATGGTAGATTACCTGTGGTTGTATTATTCTTTCATTCAAATCATAAACGTTTTTAAAGGAAATTGTTTAACCAACCCCTCTGACTGGGTGGGATCCAATCCGCCACTTCTCAGTCACTGACATTGAGGGAACGCACACACCACACACACATACACATACACATGCACACACACACGCATGTGCGAGCGCACACACATACAGTGTACTGCTGGTTGTGTGATAGTTTTTTTTCCTTTGTTTTGCTCGTCGTTTGCCATTCTCTTTTTGTTAGTATGGTGTTAAAAGGCTATCACCTTATTTTTTCACCTCAAAATATTCTATTCTTCTCCCTCTCTCTCTTTGTCTCTGTCTCTTGGTCATTCTGTTTTGGTCTCTGTCTCTCTCAAAAAAACAAATAAGTTTATCTTACCTGAAAAAGTCCTATGAGGTAAAGACATGTCACGTTTTGTCTTCTAATCTGTTTGTCCATGTTAACTGGCGGAGTTAATTAAAATTACTTTTAAAACCTGGAATAAAAAAAAAAAGACCCGGGTATGTTTGGCGTGCGTCAGAGCATGGGTGGGTAAAGCATCTGTTTTGATTTGACTGATGATTATTTTCAGAACAAGGATGCCATCAATGTTTGTTCTGATTGACTGATAATGATGATAACATCTCCCGTACCTAGTCAGCACTTAACCATGCTTACATGATTTTTGCTTGGTAGGTCGTCCAAGGGACATCTGAAAACTCTGCTCTTGAGACATCATCTGTCATGAACCCACTATTCATCATGACGCTCGTCTTCACATTCTTGTTCTTTGACATGTGTCTTTTTTTTTTTTTTGCTGTCCCAACCTCTGCGCCATCTCAGAGGCAGTGCACCCACGCCGCTCATTCTGGCACCCCGTCCACAGCCACAGCCCGGTCGGTCCCGCCACAGCCCCGGCACCGGCAATCCACAGGGAGCAGTCAATGTCAAGTTATCAAGAGGCAACCCACCGGAGAGACACTGCACTGCTGCCGAGTCACTTCGGTGGTGTTCAGTGGCGCCTGTTCTGATCTAACATACGCAGGACACCACCTACTAAGCCCCCTACTGATGACAATATTTGCTTAGTCACGGAGCTGGCGTGAGTGAACTCTCCCTCCGGAGGGCGCCACCACGTCCATCCAACGACAGCCCCCATGGACTTGCCGATACCAGTGACCCCGATGGAACCAAACCAAGGCCACAGACGTGCAGAGGACAATTGAAATTGAGGCCACCATGAGAACAGGGCATGAAGGGCCACAGAATTTGAGGCATTTTCTTTTTTTTTATGCTTATCAATGAGAATGAGGATGATTAAGATGATGCTACAGATTTCCATTTCGGTCTGAGACGACATGACAGCGCTGTACTCTACGCTTCCTTTCATAATATATCCTGCGTCAACCAGGCCTGAGAGATACAACTCAACTCTGGGTAGGAGCCGGTCGGGGCAGAAAAACCCACATGACTTATTCTTTCGAACCCACGACCTCCCAGCCAGGAGTCTGCGACACTAGCCACACGACGGCTGGTTCTTTAATAGGTGTCTTGCTGCAAAACTCGACATTGAGAATATTTTTGAATTCGACTCATGTGTCAATGTTTTAAATTAAGTTGGGGCTTTTTTCTGCTACCAAGACTTGCTAACATGTGCTTTTGCGCCTGATTTGATATTTTCCTGCCAACTCTCACAAGATGTGCATTTATCTCAAAGTGACTTCCTTTTTCAACTGTGTATCACCTGTGAAAAGTGGAGTTTTGCGACCTGAGAGACACTGTTTTCAACCTCTCAGACTTTGTCTGTTCAGTCTCAGCACTCCAATTTCAGTCAATGAATTTACCCGTTCTCCCAGCAGCACCAAATTCTTAATGGCAACGTGGCGTCTATAGACTAGCCTGCTTCTGGATGTTTTCAGTCAGAAACACAGCCCTGAAAATGGCAAGAAGAAAAAAGACTGAGGCTCCGAGACAAATGCCTTGCTGTTGGGCCTCTTGTTGGAATCCAGAACTTAGTTGGAAAATGGAGTGGTGATCATTATCCATGAAAGTGGGAAAACTGAACTGAACTGTTCATAACAGGAAGAGGTCAACTGTACAAGGAGGATCACTTTGGATCAATGTGCTAGGAGATTTGGATCAGCTCCCCTCTCCCCCATAAAACAAGTTTGGGGTTCCTGATTTGGTAGGGCATGGCTCATGCCAAACAGGATAAGGCGGTTCTTTGGACAGGTAAAAAAAAGGAAAATTAACATTAGTAACTTCTCATATGACACAGAAGCAATGTCAAATACATCTGTAAGTAATAAGTCATAGGACTTGTCAACAAAGACATGGTTTGTTAAGTGCTGCGGAATGGTCACTCATTTAGAATAGGAAAAGGGAAGAGAGTAGAGAGGAAAGCAGAATGGAAGAGGGAAGAAGGCAGATATTTGATGTTGCAGAGGGTAAAGCCCTTGTGGGGGGTGCACGAACATGATTAAAGAAGTCATGCTTTTAATTCTTGAACAGATAAAACTGCATATACACCAATATTGAGCAGCTGAAAATGTCAATGCACCATGCACATGTGTCTGTTAATGAAGGTATAAGAAACTTATTCATATATATATAAATACACACACACACACACACACACACATACACACACACACACACACACACACACACACATATATAAATCAAAAACCCAAAACCTAGTTGTATTTAGAGCCTCTTTTCTTCATGCAGTTCTTTTTTTTTTCCTGGGCTGCCACTGTCCAAAAACAAACACTTACAGTGTCATTTACACACAATTCTGTGCAATCTGTCGTCAGCCATGCAAAAGGTCACGGTCAGGTCAGCGCGAGCCATCTCCGCCTGGAACTGGGTCAGCTGTTGCTGGCTAAACTGCTGACTGTGATGATCAGTGACCCACTTCACTAGGCACTCCAAGTGTCGCTTCAGCTTCAAGCATATACTGCAATTAGTAAGCAAGTTTATAAATTGACAGCCTAGCTGACTTGTAAGGTCTGCTCAACAGACCTCGACATAATAAGTAAATTACTCACATCCATGACTACATTTTGCCACGGCAACTCCACTTGAATTAGGTAATCGATACAGGCATGTGAAAAATATGAAGGCTTCTCACCGGACCTGAGTTTGGGGAAAAACAGTCTCTCTAAGTAATGAACATTGGGGAACAAGGATGGTGCATACCAATCATATGCAAAATGTAGGCTTGTTAATGGTGGAGCTGAAAATTTACAGCACAGTTTGTACACACTTGTATGTTCAATTCTAACAATTAAATTCTAAAAGAATAAACACACGAGAGTCCTGATAAACTTATGATTAACAATGTCTGGTTCGGTGCATAAATAATCATATGCAAAAGGTATGTTTGTTAATGTCAGAGCTGAAAATTTTCAACACAGTTCTTACACACTTGTACACTCAATTCACAAAATTAAATTTTTACAGTACAAAAGCTACAGAGTTCTGATAAAAATTTTGACTGACAACGTCTGTTTTTTTTTCAACCGTTTGATGCAACAGTATGAATGTGGAACTGTTAAGTCAATCTTGACACATATATGAGAACTAAACTGAAATCATCTCATTAAAGGAAGGACACTCATACTCTTTGTTTTCTGGAGTGCTGCCCATTGGCACTTTCTGCCTGAGCCGGTTGATGGCTGTCAAAAAGTTGATCTGATTTTCTGGTCCTGCCAGTTCCAGTACACTACGAGCCTTATCGATCCTCTTGGCAGCCTTCTGTTTCCACTCATGCACATCACCGCTGAGGAGGTAAAACCCATACAGTCGTCCTTGTAGTTCATACTGCTTGTTTTTCAGCTGTGCTGGTTCAGTGGCCAGCAGCCTCTTCTTCACCCTCTCGATGTCAGCCTTTGTCTTTTTTATGATGTTTCCGTACCGAAGAGCTGTTAGACAGACCATTAACAGTAATGAAGAATCTGAGAGTAAACTACACAACATGTAGAACAACACTCAAAATATAAATGAGCACACAAAACAAGATGTAAACTAATGCAAATTTAATGGACTTTACAAACCAGACATTTGAATTTTTGACCCAATCTTCATCAGACACGAACAAACTTCAATCATGAACAAAACAGCACTTCCCATTTGGGTGGAGGAGAACAAACCAGCCATTTGATGTTTGACACAATCTTCAGCAGACGTCAACAAACATCAATAATGAACAAAACAGTACTTCCCATTTGGCTGTGAGGAGAACAAACCACACATCTGAATGTTTGACACAATCTTCAGCAGACGACGTCAACAAACATCAATAATGAACAAAACAGTACTTCCCATTTGGCTGTGAGGAGAACAAACCAGACATTTGAATGTTTGACACAATCTTCATCAGACGTCAACAGACATCAATAATGAACAAAAAACAGTACTTCCCGTTTGGCTGTGAGGAGAACAAACCAGACATTTGAATGTTTGACACAATCTTCATCAGACGTCAACAAACATCAATAATGAACAAAACAGTACTTCCCATTTGGCTGTGAGGAGAACAAACCACACATCTGAATGTTTGACACAATCTTCATCAGACATCAACAAACATCAATAATGAACAAAACAGTACTTCCCATTTGGCTATGAGGAGAAACAAACCACAGATCTGAATGTTTGACACAATCTTCATCAGACGTCAACAAACATCAATAATGAACAAAACAGTACTTCCCATTTGGCTGTGAGGAGAGAAATGACAATGCATCCACCAGTATGAAAGACAGTGAGGACTGTTCAGAAATGTAAGTAAAGAAGCAAGCTGCACGGAGAGGTTACGATCAGAGGTAGCAAGGCTGGATCTAAGAAGCGATCAAGAGATCAGGAGAAAAAAAAGATGCAAAGCATATAAACATACTCCCAGTGTAGATCTATCTTGAATAAAATCTGCTAAAAAAAAAAAAGTCACAATCAAATTTGCATCATAATGAAAAAAAAACACGTCACAATCAAACATGCATCATAATGCATTTCGTCACTGAGATAAGAAATCCGCAAAGTACTTTCAGAGATATTCCATAAAGAAGAAAAACCGTTTTGGGCCGTTATAACCGTTAGTAACTGCTATTCTGGTAAAATAAAACATTGAGCATCATCCGTGACCCATAATGAACATACCTGCAAATTTTCAGAAAGATCGGCCTAGAAGTTTTGTCTGGAGCAAGTGGAACACATTCTGACCATGGACAGACAGACCGACAGACAGCATTTCTTCCTTCCCATTGTAAAGTACTCCCTGTTCCATAAGAACCGGGAGTACAAAAAGGTGTAGGTATGTAGAATGTAGGTATGGTGTCAACAGTGAAAAGGGAAAATGCAAGGGAAGTGAACAGTAGGTGGAAATAAGGGGAGGAAATGGTCACACAAGGCTGGATATAACGCCTGTAGACACCACAGCAGTCTTGGGCAAAGTGCAAAATTCTCTGAAGATCATCTTCACAGATAGTGCCTTTTCTTGGATGCTCAAAACAGAGAGAGAGAACAACAACTCCCAAGAACGACATGGGGGACGGATGGATCATCTACATAAACGGCACACATGCTGAAACACAGACATTAGAAATATGACCGCTTTTGGTTTTAACAAAAATGCAGAAAAAAAAAAAACTGATCAGGGTTAGAACACAACACACGCAGTCAAGTGAGTGTCCCTGACAATGGACATCTGTTCTGGGTAAACAACCGGAACTAAGGGATGCCTGAGAGTGAGAATTTCATCTAAGCAGAAAAACTGTCCAACCCTGAGCTTTGTCAGGGGAAAGCAGCCAAGCAGGTGCCCCATGGATACAACTGCCCCAGCTACTCTACAGCGGGTTGGGGGAGGTGGATGGCCCGTCTCCAAGCTCTTTGGTACCAATATCAAACCAGTGTAACTGGGAGAAGTGTCTGTCTCTCTTGCCAAATGTGGTGGATCATCATGAAGATTTACACAAATACCAAATTCCTAACAGAGCGTCATGTTGTACAGGGCCAGCTCTCATACGAGTTGCAAGATTTAAATGGAGAAATGTTTCCTGCAACAGACACAGACGACGTCATGAGTGCTGGCTTGAGGGCACCACTTGACACATGAACTAAGGTCATGTGACTCTGTGTCCACAGCAGAAGACTTGAAGGACAAAGAGAATGACAGTTTTGTATTCAATGGAAGAACTAAAAAATGGTGGAGCGAGGCAGCAATAGAGCACAATTCGCATACATTTTTGATAAAATTCTCCATTTTGAAGGAAGGGAGAAAGTCTGAAATGAAAGCAAGCTTGAAAGGCTGCTTGAGAGACTCCACAAATGCTGAAAAAACAAACTGCTGCTCGAGAGAGTCCATAAATGCTGAGAAAAAAAAAACAAATTCCACAGAACTGAGCAGGAGTGTGTTCGCTCATCAAGGAAAAGGAGAAAACCAAATTATGTCCAGGTATGATTCATGAAGTAAACTTTATGGGCGATCACTCTGTTGGCCTATCCACTTTTGGTGGGGTGCTAAGCTCCCTGTTCTCCCACTTTTTTTTGGCAGAGTTCCAAGCCATGTGCGAACATGACATTTGTTTAGTCACGTATGTATCGGAAAAAAACACACAAACAAATGCAAACGTGCACACACACACACACACACACACACACACACACACACACACACACACCTGTGACGACAGGTGAGGAACATTTGGGGCAGACCACAGGGCGCACTTTCCCCGAGTCTCCCTCTGCAGCCACAAGCATGTCCATGTAGCGATCCAGTCCCCCCACCTCCAGCACACACGGGCAGTCAGGCATCTTGTAAAACCTGTCCACCAAACGATTGCTCTGTAAACCTCATGCCTCTGATCTATTATCTTCTCCTCTCACTTTCCTCATCTTTTTTTCAGTCTGCTGCCTCCCTCTGTCTCACCTACATCTTAACAAGGGAGGCGACAATTGTAGGTCCATCAAACACACAGCTTTTACACCCACTCCCTCCATTTACATAAGCCTGTGGATGGTCAGAAAAGGAAAATTCATATACTACATCTATACTTTTATTTCGAACTCAATTTCTCTCAATGGGTGTGTGTGTGTGTGTGTGTGTGTGTGTGTGTGTGTGTGTGTGTGTGTGTACTGGTATGTGCTTGTGAATAACAGTATCACACATGCAAGCATGCATCCTTTCCAAATGCAAGTGATTTTTTTTTTTCCTGTAAGATCACCCATTTCGGGTTCCAGACCTCTCCTCCCCACACCTCCATGAGAATTTTCAGAACCCCAACCTCACCCCTTTTTCCTTTCTCTCCTGCGCTCACACATCATCATCCTTGACCACAACACACGGCATGATGCTATGGATGTCATTATAACTTTGTTTTCATTCTCCTTAAGCCATCAATCTATAAAAGAAAGAAAGAAAAAAGGATACAAAATTTAATACTCCATATTTGTCTAATCAACATTTTACATGTGTATCGATTTGGAAAACATACTTATTTCAAAGTCTACTTTTGAGAATGGCCGTAATTTGTTGAAAACGGGTCTGTGTGTTGTGTAACTATTACGAAATCATTGATAGTTTTGGAAGTATATGCGGCTAGAAGTCGTTGCTGTCTTCTTTTCAAACATATCAAGCGTGATCACAAAACTGATCAAATACACCACATGAAGTAAATGAGAAAAATACCAGTATGTCTGCATAGACTGGAGTTTCAGTGCAGCCTGCTGCTTGTGATAGTGGGAAACCAATGCAGCAGCCTTAAGTAGGGATAGTGATCAGCAATGAACTTGTTTGGATAACCCTAGTGTTCTGTTCAAGAGCAGGTTAGCAATGCCATGATTTGATTACTTCCTTTTTTTCCTTAAATGTAAAAATACCCAATTTCAGGAATCAACCTTGCATGATCAGAAGCAATTCATGAATTCATGTGTTCATTTTTAATTGTTTGTCTAACACTTAATATAGCCTATCGAGCTGACCAATTATCATTAGCCTGTAATGTAGACTTTTAAACATCATTTCATCCAAGACCATCTATGTTTTCTCTTTCTCTTTCACAGATTGTTCATTTTTAAGAGTATGGAAATAAAAACATGATCAGTCAGAACACAAAACTTTCAGAATGGCTTACTGTCATGAGTCGGCCGAATGTTCTCGAGCATTTAGGCAAATTAAGGGTAGTTTTGCTGTTGTTGAGAGCAAGTTCCTTGGGTTCTTCAAGTGTGCGAATTCAGGCATCACCAGGGAGGGAATACCCCGAGTAGTTTACTGAAGGAGGGAGTTACGGGGAAGTGTTTCACATGTCCGAGGGATAACGACAAGTAGTTGCCGACCTCCCGGTCCTGGATAGAGAAGAGTGTCCACCATGAGACTGGCTATTAACTGGGTTGTCCGGCGGGCTAAAAGGAAGGCAATTGTGTCAGGTGACCGTCACGGGTAGGCGACCGCCAGCCTGCAGGCCGAGTACAGCGACCCTTCAGTCGTTCTTGTTCTGAGGCATGAATGGAAGGCTTCTGCCTATTGAGTAACTTGCACCTTGTTGTATGTAGAGGTAGCAAATACTTGAACCATCAGTCCTGGCTGGTAGAGAAGTCCAGGCTGTTAGTATAATGGGTAGCTTTGGGGAATGGAACATGAGTTGGATAGGAGGTTATGCATTAACCACTTGGTACCCAAGTCCTTGTTGGTGCTAACAGCTGTGGTGTGTGTGTATATGTGTAGGTGACTAGTGATTCCATTGGTGGAACAAAAATAACTCAGGGATTTATTGGTACAAATCGTGTGATATGTGTGAGCCAGTGATTCCATTGGTTGAACCAGTTAAACTCGAGTTCTCTCTTGTTTTTGAGAATGGATATAAGGTGCCTGGAAAACCAGGAAGTGTGTGACTCACTTAAGGGAAAGTGAACTCGCCCGTCTTGCTCAGGGCTCAAGAAAGTACAGCGAAAAGCAGAGGTTTGCTGTCGCCTCGTTGTCTCCTAGGTGGGGACGTAAGACAGTGGAGGTTGCTGTAGCCTCGGAGCCGACGACGAGAAAAATTGTCTCCCGTGTGGGGACGGTCGACAGCAAGACGTGTTAGCCTGTTGGAGCCTAGACAGGGAGCTGCCAGACAACGGTGGGGTGTTTGCAGCTGGAGAAGACCTGTGGGAGAGGCCGACAGGAGCCCTTTCCGTGGAGAGGGCGGAGTGCGGTGGAGTCCGCAAGACTCAGTGTGAAGGTGCGACTAAAGCTACGTTGCCAGTGTTCCCAACTGGGATTTGGCCAATCGGGAGGACACAACAGTGTGGCAGCTTCAGCTCGTGGTCGCACAGTGGGATGAGAGAAACTGACGGTCAACCAAGGAATGCTGGCAAGTTATGGACGTTTCATTTGTTCTTAAGTTTATAAATGTGCAAATGTAATAGTGAAATATTGTCTTTCCTGGTTAAGTAAGAATCACTGAAGAACAGGGGATGCGAGTTATGAGATTGTCTGTATGGTGTTTACATTGTTGTATGATACAGATAATTGTGTTGTGTAGTGACGGGTGGGGGGGCTCGGAGTCAAGTTAAATAAAAGTTGATTATTTTCTGTGAAATGTTATTGGTTTCCCGTCACCTTTGTGCGGGCCCGATGTGAGTGACAGAGTGCATGTGCCTATGCGAGAGCGCATTTTGGGTTGTGAAGGCGTAAATACTTCTGTCTATAACCCCCTGCATCCCTGCATATGATAATCATAATTCAATAACGAGGGGGAGCGTCGGAGACCCGTCACACTTACTATGTGCTTGATTAGAACAAATGCATGCCAATAAGCGTTTTCTGAATGACTATGCTTCCTAAGCATCTACAAATGTATTTTTACATGAAAGTTTTGGAATGCACATTGTCAGACGTTGGATATCCATGCATGCACGCACATACACACACGAACATGACGTCTTTCCTCCGCACACAACTGCATCCACTCCATACACATAAGGCGCAAACAAAGGTCAATTTTGATTCATCCCCTCCTTAATCTTTTAAAATCCCATGGGGGTTCTTTACTCTGGCATCAATCAAAGCTTACATATTTTCATAATCTGTCTTTCAGCTGGTGCAACCAATCAAGCACGTTTCTTTTGCGCTCAGTATTGATTTTGCAGGTTTACTCACTGCAAGTGTCCACACACACTCTCTGTGGTGTCCGGAACTGGCTTCCTCTGTGCGGGGATCCCATACTGCCACTACTTATCACATCTACTGGTCGGCGACAAACTTTTGCCCAACCTGGATCTTCCCGCGGATCGGAGCTTGGCCCGGGAACGCGTGCAGCCCCCGGCCATCCACCTTACTGCCCGATCTCCATTCTCTTCTTTCCTCTACCGCACGGGGAGTCGGCCCAGGGCTTGAGTACTGGTCATTCAACTACAATTCACATACTTCTGTATGTGTTAGGTCTCTGCCTTTATCAATGGGCACAGTCCGCCTCTTCTTCATCTAAATCATCTGTTCCATTCTCAGAGTGCGCACCGATACAGGTCAACGCCTGTTTATATTCAAATCGCGTGAACAGTGTTAAAAATTTCACTCAAACCCTGGGCCACGTTCAGTCAATACGCTCCCTTGTGTCACACACGACTAACCTATAGTGTAATGCACGAATCAATAATCTTTTTGTTAATCTGTACTGTCTCATGTAATCGCGTAGCATACGAAATATCGCTCCGCATTACATGACACACATGAGCAGAAATTGTGGCTGACTATCAGCAAAAACAACTGGTTATTAATGCGGCTTGTACTCATGACCCCAGTACTGGATAACGTCTTTAACTCCTCCTTACCTCCTTTCAAAGCATTCAGAACTCTTTGTTTTATATCATTTTATTATAATGTTCTTCTTATATCGTTTTATACTTTCTTATTATGATATTCCTTTTTTTTCATAACTCCTGCACAGTCTTCTTGTATATCTGCTATTTCATTTAGACCAGTTCAAGTCATTTTAGCCAGAGCGATAAATGCTTTTTAGAGAAAAATAAAGTTATCGGAACTATCTTTCAAGTACGCAAAACTGACCCGAGAACATCCAAGTCCTCCCTTATGACCAACCAGTCTTGACAGAAAAAGATCTGAGAGCTCGTGGTCATCCTCATCTATTTCAGCATCAGATCTAATGTTTGTAACATTTCAAATACTTCAGCAATGGTAAAATGTTGCTGTGCAGTTTGCTATTTTTTCAGCGCAATACTCTGTAAAGTGACACTATTTGCTACCATTGTAATCTACTTTCTTCTTCCTAATGCTGTGAGAAGTGAGGCTATTGTTGATTTTGTAGTCTATTTCTTCTCCCCCAATGCTGTGAGAAGTGAGGCTATTGTTGATGTTGTAGTCTATTTCTTCTCCTCAATGCTGTGAGAAGTGAGGCTATTGTTGATGTTGTAGTCTATTTCTGTTCCCTGATGCTGTGAGAAGTGAGGCTATTGTTGATGTTGCAGTCTACTTTCTTCTCCCAATGCTGTGAGAAGTGAGGCTATTGTTGATGTTGTAGTCTACTTTCTTCTCCCCAATGCTGTGAGAATGAGGCTATTGTTGATTTTGTAGTCTATTTCTTCTCCCCATGCTGTGAGAAGTGAGGCTATTGTTGATTTTGTAGTCTATTTCTTCTCCCCAATGCTGTGAGAAGTGAGGCTATTGTTGATGTTGTAGTCTATTTCTGTTCCCTGATGCTGTGAGAAGTGAGGTTATTGTTGATGTTGTAGTCTACTTTCTTCTCCCCAATGCTGTGAGAAGTGAGGCTATTGTTGACGTTGTGGTCTATTTCTTCTCCCAATGCTGTGAGAAGTGAGGCTATTGTTGATGTTGTAGTCTATTTCTTCTCCCAATGCTGTGAGAAAAGAGGCTATTGCTCGTATTGTAGTCTATTTCTTCTCCTCTGCACTGTGAGAAGTGAACTATATGTTGATGTTGTAGTCTATTTCTTCTCCCCCATGCTGTGAGAAGTGAGCTATATGTTGATGTTGTAGTCTATTTCTTCTCCTCTGTGGGAATTGAGCCTCAGACCTTGGAACCAGACTCTGATGCCTTATCCACTGTGCCATCCTGGCCCCCAAACTGACTTTTTAACATCTGTTAAAGCCCTCCGTTTCTCTCTGCCTCTACACACACACACACACACACACACACACACACACACACACACACAACACACACACACAAATACAGACTGAGACACACACACACACACACACACACACACACACACACACACACACACACACACACACAGTTTCTCACTTGGCATCTGACTCATCTTCATCACCAAAGAAGCACTCAAAGATGTCGGCATTGCAGTCAGGGCAGGCAGAAGGGCATAGTTCTGCACAGCTCAGTCCACGACATTTGTAGCGTTTTATGCAAGATTTGCACCGGTGCCAACTGCTACATGGCTGATCACATCGAGGACTGCAACACACAGTTGCTTTCATTTGAACATGAGTGTACTTATCTACAGCAAATATGTATCTTTTAAGATCTCGCTAATGACAGCTTTCTGCAAAGTTTCACTAGATTGTCAGTGGGGGGTTCCTCTAAGTGTATGTGTGTGTGAGTGTGTGGGAGGAGCGTGTGTGTGTGTGTGTGTGTGTGTGTGTGTGTGTGTGTGTGTGCATGTATGTGTGTGTGTGTGTGTGTGTGTGTGTGTGTGCACATGCATGCATTAGTGTGTGTGTGTGTGTGTGTGTGTGTGTGTGTGTGTGTGTGTGTGTGTGTGCGTGTGTGTGTGCACGCGTGCGTGTGCGTGCATGCGTGTGTGTGTGTGTGTGTGTGTGTGCGAGTGTATGTGTGTGTGTGCATGCACATGTGTGTTTCTGTGTGTGCGTGCATGTGTGCATGCGTGTGTGCATGTGTACATGCGTGTGAAATTGCCGAAAAAATCCAGAGAATTCTGAAACTCATTCCAAACCCATCATCCCCCACAACCTTCAAAATCCCAGTTGTAATTACGTAGACGATGATGCTCCAGACAGTCTTCAGGCCTTTAACTCTGACCTTTACAAGAGGACTGCTGCACAAGGGAACTCACTGAATCCAATCCAACTCTGGCTGATGAAGATGAGGGTGGGAACTACATACATTCTATGTGATTAACTTTCCTTCCAACCAAAGTTACAATCGCAGACAAGGTTTTTGAATTGTGATAACTGCCACTCTGGTACAACATAAAAAGTAGACACAAACAGGCGCATGCACATTCAAAGCAACACAAACACACACACATAAATAGATATCTAGATTAATTATATGTGTGTATAGATAGATACTTAGATAAACAGATACAGACAGATAAATAGATTGATAGATCGATATATGTATTTGTAAACACACACACACACACACACATACATATAGATACATACATAGATTTTATATATATATATATATTTCTAACACACACACACACGCGCGCACGCGTGCACACACGCACACACACACACATACCGATCACACATGTCCCAGCACAGTTTGCTGCAGCGGTATATTTGTTCTGGCATTTCCTGGACTGACACCGCCAGGCACAAGGCTCCATGCACTCTTGGCACTTTTCCCCACACTGCCTGTTGCAGGACTTTTGACTGTGCGCGCACTTAGCCTCACATTTCCTCTCACAAGGGGGACAACTCTGACGTAACAAAAGAAAGGCAATAATCAGAACCAGTGTAAACTAAATGATAAAACACCATCAATACAAGCATCATCATCACACACAATACAGTTCCTGCAGCTTAAACGAAATTTTAGTGTTTAAAACACACATGCATTCACTGACACAGTCTGTGTGTGCATTGTGTGTGTGTGTGTGTGTGTGTGTGTGTGTGTGTGTGTGTGAGTGTGTGCATGTGTGTGTCTGTGTGTATGCATGCAAGCTTCCATGCATGCATGTGGATGCCTTCTATCTCTTAACCATCTCGTTTTTTTTCTTCAACTGTACCTGTGAGCACTTTCCCTTGTACTCGTGCCCGCACACCAAAAATGCGTTTACAGTCCTTTCCACATGCCACATGTAGCCGACCAGCAAAGCAAGTGCCGCATTTTCCAGAGCAGGGATGTTGACAGTCCAGGATGGCACTGCATGGAATCTTGCAGCTGGCTGTTCCATCTCGCTTCTTGTAGCACACGTCTTGGAATTCATGGCCACACACCCCCTGCACCTGTCCCACAGCAGCCAAACTAGTTCACTTGGTTCTCATAATCTGCAGTAGTCATTGAATGATTAGCTTTCACATCACCTATAAAACTAGGCATACCACCTACAGAATGAGGCTTGCAGCATAATGCAGGTAAAGAATGTGCGAAAGGAGATGCATCGCAGATTGACAGGGGATAAATCACATACAAGTACAAGTACGTTCATTGCTATTGGGGGTATGTTATGAACTAATGAATCCTTGCTAATAAGGTTTTAGCAAACACTGATGGGTGGTTATATCATATGCCAGTGAGAATATATAAAAAACCTGAATTGGGGAGAGAGGTAGGTATGTCGTGTTCAAATAGATGTACAGTATACACTAATTAGGGTGTCTATCATGCTCTGATGGGGTATATCAGGTACATCATATGTAAAGATGAAGGTTTGTTATGTATTAATAAGTTTATACCACATGGGAATATTTGTTTACTAAACAGTGTTTGCCAATGAAAGTGTGTCACTAATGGGTCTATGTCAAACACTAATAGGGGTATGTCACACATTAATGACAGCATGTCACATACTAATGGGCATGTGACACTAAAAGGGGATGACTCATACTAATGGGTGCGTTTCACGTATTAGTAGATGTGTGTCACATACTGACAATGCCATACCATTCTAATGTCGCTTTTTAGTACATTGCATATATTAATGAGAGTGTATTATGTACAAATGGGAATATGTCATGTATTAATGGAGATATTCGCATGCTAGCTAGGAAATCACCAACTGATTCTGTACATCTCAATCAGGAAAAACTCCAAACACATAAGACTGAAAGGACAGGACAAGACGGTACCCCACACCACCAGGGTGACACCATGGCCAGAGATTTCATCAACAGGGCTCACCACTGTCACTAGGGCCACAAAATGGTTGATGTGTTGGCTGGCTTCACTTCACCTAAACCTTTCGTTGGTTTGCTCCTTTGGCTCTCATTTGATATGCGCACAGCACAGTAGGATACAGTATCACTCACACTGATCAGGGTATTTAGTTATGTATACACATATTGTTCTTCGAAGGTCGAATTTAGCGGGTACATCATGTGCAGAGCTGTGGATACCATTATAACAATGTTGATGTGAACAGCTTTTAAATGAGAATACAACCTTCACCTCCAGGGATCACAAAAGAGGGACAACTGTCCATAAATCCTGATTTCCGCACCTACATTGTGAGCCAAATTTACTTCATTTTGCTGTACAGGCCTAATGTTGCAGCAGAGACATCGACAGCAACCTAACACACCGTGTCCCTAAATGCAGGTATGGGAAGTGATCTGCCCTTTCTCCCTGTCCCTCCCATTCTAAACATATGCAGTTTTGAAAGTGCCACTGTTGAGTGTTTAGAGTCTTTTTGTTTAGACTGAAAACCCTACATTTTGTAGAATTTATAGCCGAGCCATATGACAAGTGATTACTCACCAAATGAATTGTTGCTGTCTTGTGAAAAAGGTAATAATATAAATCATCTGGTCAACATTACAGCCATTCTTTTGGTCGTCATTACAGTCATTCTTAAACAAACTTACTCATCCAGTCACACACCGACAATAATACACATCCAGTCACACACTGACAATGATACACATCCAGTCACACACTGACAATGATACACATCCAGTCACACAGACAATGATACACATCCAGTCACACACTGATACACATCCAGTCACACACTAACAACGATACACATACAGTCACACACTAACAACGATACACATACAGTCACACACTAACAACGATACACATACAGTCACACACTGACACACATCCAGTCACACACTGATACACATCCAGTCACACACTGATACACATCCAGTCACACACTGACAATGATACACATCCAGTCACACACTGACAATGATACACATCCAGTCACATACTGACAATGATACGCATCCAATAACACACTAACAATGATACGCATCCAGTCGCACACTGACAATGATACACATCCAGTCACACACTAACAATGATACGCATCCAATAACACACTAACAATGATACGCATCCAGTCGCACACTAACAATGATACGCATCCAGTCACACACTGACAATGATACACATCCAGTCACATACTGACAATGATACACATCCCAGTCACACACTAACAGTGATACGCATCTACTCACACACTGACAATGATATACATCCAGTCACACACTGACAATGATACACATCCAGTCAAACACTGACAATGATATGCATCCAATAACACACTGACAATGATACATATGACACACTGACAATGATACACATCCAGTCATACACCGATAATGATTCATATACAGTCACAATGACAAGGATGTACCATCTAGTCACACACTGACAATGATACACATCCAGTCACACACTGACAATGATACACATCCAGTCACACACTGACAATGATACACATCCAGTCACACACTGACAATGATACGCATCCAGTCACACACTGACAATGATACACATCCAGTCACACACTGACAATGATATACATCCAGTCACACACTGACAATGATACACATCCAGTCAAACACTGACAATGATACGCATCCAATAACACACTAACAATGATACGCATCCAGTCATACACTGACGATACACATCCAATCACACACTGACAATGATACACATCCAGTCACACACTGACAATGATACAAATCCAGTCACACACTGACAATGATACACATCCAGTCGCACACTGGGAAGGATACATATCCAATCACACACTGACACAGATACACATCCAGCCATACAGTGACAAGGATACCATCTAGTCACACACTTTGACAACACACACAGACACATAAAGGAAAAGTGACAGCCTGTTTACTTGGTACATGAGGAGGGGGAAGGAGCAATAAACACAAAACCACCCACTCGAATCTCCATCCCTGACCTTGCACACCCAAAGCACGCACACATATAAAAACAGTACCATTACCACTGTCTACCCCCTATCCTCCACCACCACCACCCCCCACCACCCTGAAAAAAAAGACGCATTCTACGCCGATTTTCTTCTCAATACTGATGGTCCCACTGACCTTTTCCAGCTCATGACAATCTGTAATACACATCGCGCCACATTTGGCTTGACAACGATGGCCACAGGGGAGCGTAAGCTCACACTGCTCCTGACATGGCCAACACATCTCGCCACACTCTTTCTGGCACAGATGGCCACAGGGGCACTGTTTTTCACACACTTCTCCTGGCATGGGGGGCACGGCGGCTGCTGCCAGCAACGGCTGCTGCAGAGGTGCCCAGAGGGACAGCGGCGAACGCATGGCTTGGTACAGGGCTGGTCATGCAGGTCAACGGAGCTGTGGCACACTTCATCACATGTGTGCCCACACTCTAGGCGATAGTCACACATCTGGAATGCAAACACATCCAAATGATAATTACCAGATAATCCCCGCCAGTTACAGAGCAGAAACTCTCAACAGCCATATCCAGAGAGACTGATGTTTTCGACAGTTCAATTACAAAGCTTTTTTTCTTTTAGATGTATTGCATAACAAACCATAAAGTCAATTTTCTGAAGCCCAGGCCAACTCACAAAAAAGAAATACAGTTTAAAACAAAAGGTGTTGAAATAAAATCCTTCAATTCCAAACCATGCTGAAAAAAAAGTTAGGGAAAGTAAGTTTGGTAAACCTGTGTCTGTGTGTTGTCAATATTTATGACTGATCATTGTAGCCACTCCTCTGCACTGTAGTGACCCTGTTGCCCATCTAAATGTTGAGGCCGACTCACCACGTCTTGATCATCAAGCCATTGCCACTTCAGTTGGAATGCATTTCTGATATGTTTATGTTGTGTACTGCCATCTGAGTGGTGGACTTTGCAGTGCCTAGGTCAAACCGATCATCCACAGTCCTGTTCAATGCACCGTCCTCTGATACTTTGAATTACTGGTTTTCATACCTGACATAAGCTAAAAAAAAAAAAAAAAAAGAAAAGAAACTGTACACCTTTTTTGGGCTCACTTTGAAATGAATCATGAATTGTGTCAGAAAAGAAAAACTTCAGTTAACGGCTTAAAACACCATGTCTTAATATTTCACCCTTCCAAGCGTCTGGAAATAAAATATAGCCACCCCTGATGGGCAGATTGGCAGCTAAAGAAACAATGGAGAACAGGCAGATGGGTGGGGGGGGGGGGGGGGGGGGAGGGAAGGGTGGGGGGGGAATCAGAAACTTGGGCCCCCCCCCCACTGACTGTCTAACTGACCAGCTACAACTGTTAATCCTGCCCTCCCTCTCTGTTCCTCACCTCTCAGAACAGCCGCCGTTTCTACACTTCTCCTCAATGTCAGTGTGGCAAGAGACAGGGGTAATGCGGTCATGAGCTTGGCAGTACAGTGGCAGAGCTGTCCCCAGATGGCCAGACTTTTCTGCCTTGTCCAGAATGGGTTTCCAGCACTCAGGAGAAGCCTTGGAAAGCATGCTGCAGTCCCCAATGACAAACATGCCTATATATGCCACAGACAGACAGATAAGGACCAAGTCAGAGCAAAAATCAATCACCATTAATACAAAACATGCACACTTTTTTTTTTTATCTGGTAGGGGGGTATTTAGTTTTTGTTTTTTCTTCATTCTGTTTTTCACTGCTGATCATTTTGACCAATTCACACATACAAACAGTAACTGATCATTTGCTGTCGTTGGACACTCATCCATGCAGAAAATGTTCACAAACTGACCTTGCAGACAGTCTGCAAAGGCTGAAATCTCAGAGTTTGAACTTCCTCAAACTTAAAACTTTTTCCCAGTTTGGAGAGAGCATTCAGGGAAGCGTACGTCCCCTCGTGAGACCATGGAAGGGCCACACACACAGCCCCTTCTTAAAGCTGTGCTAGTTTTCATCTCTGGGAATATTGCTGGGTGCACCTGCACATCTGTTAGAAAGCAATGCTGTGATCAGAACAAACGCCTTACTGAGTGGTGCGGCCAGACAAATCAGTGTAGTCATGGTCTCTGGATCTGAGGGTCCTGGGTTCAACCCTTGCATTAGCCAGCCAGGTCGCAGCAGACTGTCTCTTCAGCATCAACACCAGGTTATATGCCAATCTCCTTCATTTAGCCAGCCTGTTCCAACCTCCGTCATTAGCCAGCCTGTTCACATGCCAACCTCCTCCATTACCCAGCCCTGTTCACATGTCAACCTCAATTAGCCAGCCTGTTCACATGCCAACTTCCTCCATTAGCCAGCCTGTTCATATGCCAGCCTCCTCCGTTTGCCAGCCTGTTCACATGCCAACCTCCTCCATTAGCTAGCCTGTCCACATGCCAACCTCCTCCATTAGCCAGCCTGTTCAGTGTCAGCAGCCTCCTTCATTAGCCAGCCTGTTCACATGCCAACCTCCATCAGCCAGCCTGTTCACATGCCAACCTCCTTCATTTAGCCAGCCTGTTCACATGCCAACCTTCATCAGCCAGCCTGTTCACATGCCAACCTCCTTCATTTAACCAGCCTGTTCACATGCCAACCTCCTTCATCAGCCAGCCTGTTCACATGCCAACCTCCTCAATTAGCCAGCCTGTTCACATGCCAACCTTCTTCATCAGGCAGCCTGTTCACATGCCAACCTCCTTCATTAGCCAGCCCGTTCACATGCCAGCCTCCTTCATTTAGCCAGCCTGTTCACATGCCAGCCTCCTTCATTTAGCCAGCCTGTTCACATGCCAACCTCCTTCATTAGCCAGCCTGTTCACATGCCAACCTCCTCCATTAATCAGCCACGTCACATGCCAACCTGCTTCCAGTATGGGTAGCACTTTCAACTTGGTCCCAAGTTTTGTTTTTTTTTTTAACCAAACATATAGGCTATTGCTGAGTGCATGGATGATGCAACACAAAAAAATAAGCACACTTGACTTGTATTTATGGTCTGTCCCCACAGACACCATGTGGCTGGCTACCTTAACTCTGTACCTCATACACTGTGCTGATCCATGCCTGAACTGTGCTCATGAACGGCAGAAAACTGTCTCCAGCACTAACCACACTGGAAAAGCCACAACAAGAAATGAGAAGCTTTCCGTGGCTGAAACAATGTTTACTCCACTTCCAGACAGAACAATACTGATGGCAAAGTTGATAGTGCGTTGTTCATTTCATGTTTGTGATCAAATTCGCCGACCAGAATTTCATAGCTGTCTCATGGACGGTCATGACATTTGCTCAGCGTTTCATGCTTTTGAAACAAGCAACATGCTGAGAACCTGAACAAGAATTTGATGTTTATATGTGTAAGTGAATGGTCACGGTGACACTGCAGTCAATCAGCTTCTCTAACTTCAGCAATCATCTTTTTTTTCTTTTTTCAATTCTTACTGGATACTGATTGCTTGTTGAAGACTAGTGCTTAAGATGAAAGAAAGCTATAAAAAAAAAAAAATGAAAAAAAAGGAAATTCAATCCATTATTCTAAAATTTCATTAGATTTAAGTTCACTTAAAACTTAATAACAGTGGAACATTTTCATATGACCTTTGAGTTCCTGAATTCAGCATCTGTTGTGTAACGTAATTTGCAAACAACTTCCCTGGCCAATCACAAGACACTGGTTGGTCTTAATGCACGTTTTTTATTTCTGTTGCATTTACATTGCTGATTATGGTGTTAGAAAAGCATCTGTCCCTCACCAAGTTATTTTTATTTTACCATTTTATCATACTACTTTTTACTACATAAAATCACAGTAAAAGAAGTATATAAAACATGCATATGGTCGGAAACAGTCAGAATACAACTCTAACATTCATAACAATGATTTTTTCCTATGATTATCCCAAACTTTAATGAACATTTGTAGAACAACAACAGAGGAATTTTATTTCAAAGAGATTTCCACATTTTCAGACATTTTTTAATTTCCACGTATGAAAGAGAGCAGCAACTGGAGCCAACACTGTGAAAGTAAGAGTTTAATGGTGGGATTAAAAAAGGTTTTAATGCAAAAGTCTCATAGACAGTGAACCTCAGGGTTCTCCCAAAGAAACAAAGAAGAAGCGTACAAGGAAACCATAATGTTCTTTCTTACATTCTTTCAGAGTTTCTCTTTTGCCTTCTTTCCATCTCTTGCTTCTTTTTTTTCAAAAATTAGGAAGGCACTGGAGGAAGTGATGACACTGTAGTCTTATTTCACATGTGTGAAAACGCTTGGTAAACAAAAGGGTGTGAAGCCATGCTTACCTTCTTTGGCTCTGCTCAGTGCCACACAGACACGATTGTCCTCTTTCAGATAGCCAATGTTCTCCCGCTTGTTGCTGCGCACTAAAGACAGAAGGATGATTTTGCTCTCTTCGCCCTGGAAGTTATCCACAGCTGTTACTCGAGCTCCCATAACTTTCTGAGCTGGCCGCTTGGGGCGTCCCCGTCTGTGGTATGTTTCCGGAGTTTCTATTGGTGGAGGCAATCTGGTGTCTTTCTCCTTCTGTGAAAGATCAGAAAAAAAAGGGTCAGGCAAAACTATGAAGATACGATCTTTGGTCATATGTTTACTTTGGTTTTGCGAGTATTGCAATGATGTCAAAACTTACTGATTTCAGGCTGTATATATATATCCTTACATACCAAAGTTATATATATATATATATATATATATATATATATATATATATATATATATATATATATACAGATAGATCGATAGATAGATAGATAGATAGATAGACAGAATATATATATATATATATATATATATATATATATATATATATATATATATATATATATATATATATTATATACCAAAGTTTGGGGACACTGAAAATAGAACTAAATTCCAAAGGAAATATGACCCTAATCAAAATGCCTTTCCCCCCAGATATCCATATTAAAAATAAGAAATCCGAAACGTCACTGTAACTACTGAGCATGTGTGTGTTGCTCTAATACACTTGGAGTACATCATATAGAATCCCAGTCAAGATTTCTTGTCAGGTGCCCTGTGTGTGTTAGATAGTCTTTTGCAACAAATATCAACGTCAATTCAACCAGAAAAAGTCCGTTTGTAAATCCTCTAGTAATTTCAATATTCATTATATTCAAATGGCCACTAACATATAAATTATTCAAATTACCATAATATATTATTACTGACTGAAAGGAATCCAGATCAAAGACTTTCAGCAGGCATCAGATGAAATACATCTCCTAACCTTTCACTACATTTTCATTAGTCATTCACCAAACTATGATACACTGATGACTCTAGCTCTACAAGCTTTTTCACTCAAATGACTAGATCAATGCTGTTCCATGTTTTGTTTAGTATTTTCAAAAGCATCGGTAAATGACTATTTATCCTTACTTTCAGATTACCAAAATAAATTTCTGACTTAAATCTGGTTCACAACTCCTTTTCTTGCTTTCCCAACCTACACACCTGCAATCTTTCACTCATTTTCATTAGTTCTTGTGATACACTGATGACTCCCCAATGCTGTTCCATGTTTTATTTTGTATTTTCCTTTATTTATCCTTACTTAAGATTACCCCCCCCCCCCACTTCTCTCTGGTTCACAACTCCTTTTCTTGCTTTTCCCAACCTACACACCTTCTTCTCTCTCTCTCTCCCCTCACAGACATTATTAGGTAGGGATCCAAGGTCTGACCAGCACACTGGGCCAATGTGCAGGTCATACATCTGCTAAGTTATGATGGCCCTTGTTTTTAAATGCTTTCACCTCACTTAACAATTCATTTATTCATCAACGTAAAACCCTGCACAGTGTGGTCTCTAAACTTGGCGAATGAGGTGTGGTGTACATGGACTCATCTGCACACAGTGACACCTCCTTGATGAAATTCAAATGAAAACAGTTTAAAACCTCTCTCTCTCTCATGCTAATACAAGAGAAAACAGGGTAAATTGAATAAATGTGTTTTATGGTTCTATTTTTTTCTAACTGTGAAGCTTACAAAACACTGGTGAGTTGCAGATGAGTAAAATGTTGATGCAGGAAAGACTGCACCTGAAGTTTGAAATCCCCAAAGTGGAACCCTGTCTTCTCTTCTAGCGGGCACAGTGGTTGATCTCCAAATGCTTCTCTTCAAAACAGTGCACACCCATGTCATCTGCTAAGAACCAGGTGCTCTGATTTGCTGCTTGAGAGTTCCCCGGACAACAATCCAGATGTTGTATGCCTTTGCTGAAGCCTTCAGGTGGGGTTTTCTTGTACCTGATGCCCGCTGACAGATTATCCTTGGAGGGTAGCGATCTTCCATCCCAAATACCTGTCTTACTCATCATAACCAAGTCTTCATGAAGAGGCACTCAATGCCTGGGGACTTTGGGTGCATTCCATCTCATGTACCACTCACAATCAAACATATTCTTTTGGAGCATTGGGACTTCCATGATGTGAGACATAAAACATTTTACAGCATACTCCATGAAAACCTTGTTCAGAGATGTTCCACCTGATGTGATCTTCAATTTCTGAACGAGATTAACATTTTTCATCTGATCTGAGATTTTACAGTAGAAATTTTTTTTAACAAATTTCCAGTTTATTTTTAGAAGGTGAATTTTAAAAGGGTCATGTGAATGAGTGACCTATGAGTTGACTTTAACATGGTGACAACCCTGATATGGCCCTTTTGCAGTCGGCTGGGCTATAAGCATCATTACCTTACCTTACCTTACCTGTCTGGGGACTGGGTGGATCAAAGATGATCAGTCTTGGAGTTTCAGCCCTCCCATGATTTTGTGGAAACATGAAACTAGTTCAGATGCAATACAATGTCCAAACCTCTAATAGCCATAATGTATAGTACATTCACACATATTACGACATAACAATACATGGAAAATGAGTGCTTAAAAAATTAAACAAACTAAATAATGAACAATTAAATTCTGATTATGTTACAAAATATATGATATGGACCAAATATTTGTGTATCACACCACAGCAGAATAACTTTGTCTGAAAAGTCTTTCCCATTAATCAAATTATCATATACATTGTGCATCTAGATGCTGATTTGCATTTCTTTTGGAAGGCAGTAATAGAAGGGAAGGGAAAAGGGATGGGAAGGGGGGCACCAAACATATTTGATTTTTCTTTTCTTTGAAAAGAAGAAATACTGCAAGACTCTCTTCATAAATCAAGCCGATATTCTTGTGAAATTGTTCTCATGTAATTCTTTTCTATGCACTGTGTTATTCATATGATTTTTGTTAATGGCTACCACCCACCTCTTTGATGAGAGCTCTGAGCAGCAGCACTTGGTCCTTGTACGTGGGCCAGGACTGTGATGTCCTTTTCACTGTAGCCTGAAGGCGTAGATACAGGTACAGTGATGCCAAGAATTTTGCCTCATACGTGTTGCGCTTGCTCCTGGACTCTTCTACCACGTCCTCTGGTTGATCGTGTGTTAAGAAGAAGATGTTGACCTTAACCCTTTGACCCCAGGATAGGAGCAGACGCTGGGGTGGTTGTTCAGCTCTGGGTAGATTGTGGGCACCAGAAGGCGGAGATGTTAGGCTGCATCCTGTCACAAACATGACCATGATGACCGACACCAGAAGGGCGGAGATGTTACGCCGCATCCTGTCACAAAACATGACCATGATGACCGACACCAGAAGGGCGGAGATGTTACGCCGCATCCTGTCACAAACATGACCATGATGACAGACACAGAAAAAAGACTTTTGCACAAACCTTTACACGATGACATTTTTGACTACACAGACCCAATCGTGTGGGTCACCCAAGACCCACACGTTTTGTGGAGGCTTTTCCGTGCTGATCCCTATCGCTTATCCTTATTCAGCTCACGCGGGTCTTATAAGACCCACACCTGGTAAAGACCGGTTCAGCAGCTTATACCTCACCCAATGGTGTGGGTCATGTGCGTCCCATTAAAATGTATGGGTCCTGGTAGAACTGCAACTAATTACGCTGATAATTGACTGTGCCCATACACGAAATTTCTGTGACCAATGGCTTTTGAGATCACTGACAAACTCCTAAGATTTTGCGAGCATAGCTTTATCCGTTCATGTGACCCACATGGTGAATGGGCATGGGACTGAAATGGATCCCAGTGTGAGTGATAATGACTTAGGTGACCCACATGGTGAATGGGCATGGGATTGAAATGGATTCCAACATGTGTGATAATGACTTTAGGTGACCCATATGATGAATGGGCATGGGATTGAAATGGATTCCAACATGTGTGATAAATGACTTTGGTGACCCATATGATGAATGGGCATGGGACTGAAATGGATTCCAAAGTGTGTGATGACTTAGGTGACCCATATGATGAATGGGCATGGGACTGAAATGGATTCTAAAGTGTGTGACGACTTAGGTGACCCATATGATGAATGGGCATGGGACTGAAATGGATTCCAGCGAGTGTGATAACGACTTTGGCGACCCATATGGTGAATGGGCATGGTACTGAAATGGATTCCAAAGTGTGTGACGACTTAGGTGACCCATATGATGAATGGGCATGGGACTGAAATGGATTCCAAAGTGTGTGATGACTCAGGTGACCCATATGGTGAATGGGCAAGGGACTGAAATGGATTCCAAAGTGCGCGCACCTGATGACTCAGGTGACCCACATGGTGAATGGGCATGGGACTGAAATGGATTCCAAAGTGTGTGATGACTTTGGTGACCCATATGATGAATGGGCATGGGACTGAAATGGATTCCAACGTGTGTGATAATGACTTGCGTGACCCATATGATGAATGGGCATGGGACTGAAATGGATTCCAACGTGTGTGATAATGACTTGCGTGACCATATGATGAATGGGCATGGGACTGAAATGGATTCCAACGTGTGTGATAATGACTTGCGTGACCCATATGATGAATGGGCATGGGACTGAAATGGATTCCAACGTGTGTGATAATGACTTGCGTGACCCATATGATGAATGGGCATGGGACTGAAATGGATTCCAACGTGTGTGATGACTTAGGTGACCCATGTGAATGGGCATGGGACTGAAATGGATTCCAAAGTTTGTGATGACTTAGGTGACCCATATGATGAATGGGCATGGGACTGAAATGGATTCCAACGTGTGTGATGACTTAGGTGACCCGTATGGTGAATGGGCATGGGACTGAAATGGATTCCAACGTGTGTGATGACTTAGGTGACCCGTATGGTGAATGGGCATGGGACCGAAATGGATTCCAACGTGTGTGATGACTTAGGTGACCCATATGGTGAATGGGCAATGGGCATGGATGTGCTGAGATGACAGGTGAAGGTGGCTGGTAAGCGACCACAAGGGCCAGTCACAAACATCAGCAACACACGAACACCTACACATCAACCTACATCCACTTCCCGGATTTTCATACACAAATTTGGAATGATTCCAGCTTGTTTCCGGAAGGCAACTTTGTTTAAAACAGATCCCCAGTCTGTCCCATGTCCTCGAAAATCAATCTAATAATACTTGTAACCTTTTGCTCATAACAGTATGTCGATAAAAGGTTAAGCATCGATAGCGATCAAATAAAAATGTCTTTATAGTTGGGGTTTATTTTTTCTATATTCATACAGTATTATTCAATGTTGTGACATTATCCGATGGTATCTGAAAGTAAATTTTTCTGCTGGTCATAAATAAAAGCATGTCAAACAACCATTGTTTCAAGCCATATTTCAGAATGCAAATTGCAATCTTCCACATACATCGACAAACAGCCACCATTTCTAATCAATTAACTATGCTTCTAATAACAAAAAGCAATCTTTCACACATATCTCCAAACACCAGTATTTCTGATCGATCAACCTCTTCTCTAATTTCAAACAGCTACCTTTTCAAATCAATCATATTTCTATAGCAACTACTTTGAGAAAAGTAGAAGATATAAAATATAAGTAAACAGATTAAGGTGGGAAGCATAAACAGAAAAACAAAATCACAGGGAAGGATTACAAATCTGAGAAAACATGGACACATTTCAAAAGACAAAAAGATAGGAAAATGTTGGAAAAGAATAAGAGAAGAGCAGAAAAAGAAATCTACAGAAGGTAGGAAAAAATACAGTAAAAAAAAAATAGGAAAACAACAAAAAGTAGAGCAATCTGAATGTACCAATCCTATGCTACACACTAACTTATACTGCACGCAGTCACTAACTTATGCTACACACTGACTTATACTGCACGCAGTCACTAACCTATGCTACACACTGACTTATACTGCACACAGTCATTAACCTATGCTACACACTGACTTATATACTGCACACAGTCACTAACCTATGCTACACACTGCTTATACTGCACACAGCCCACTAACCTATGCTACACACTAACTTATAATACACAAGTCACTAACCTATGCTACATACTAACTTACTGTGGTGGCATGTTTTTAAGTTACCCACAAGTAAGCAACACACTACATTATACTGCACACAGTCACTAACCTATGCTACATACTAACTTGTACTGCACACAGTCACTAACTTACACTACACACTAACTTATACTGCACACAGTCACTAACCTATGCTACACACTAACACATACTGCACACAGTCACTAACCTATGCTACATACTAACTTGTACTGCACACAGTCACTAACCTATACTACACACTAACTAATTATGCTGCACACAGTCACTAACCTATGCTACACACTAACTTATACATCACACAGTCACTAACCTATGCTGCACACTAACACATACTGCACACAGTCACTAACCTATGCTGCAAAGCCAGCCGCTGAAAAGGCACCCCTGCTCGGCACAAGCACAAGCGTTCAAAGAGGGAGATGTCGATGTGGTGGCGCCCACGACTGGCGGTGAGGTCGTCGTAGTTGGTGTAGGAGGGGCGAAGCTGTTGATGGTCACCAATCATGATCAGGTGCTGGCAGGCCGGTGACAGGGACGACAGCAGGTGAGCCTCAGGTACCTGGTCACACAACCAAGTCAGTCCATCACCGTAACATGCAACCAGCGCTGGACAGGCACCGAGTCCATCTTTAAAAAAACACAGGATCAGTCTTCATCATTCTGTAGAGGTATATCACATTCCTGTATTATCAGCACAGATTTTTCTGGCTTACTCGTGCGAAAAAACATGTCACCATAGTAAGGTGCCAACATTTTATCCCTTCTTCATTCTGTAGAGGTATATTATATTGCTGTATTACCACAACAGGTATTTACTACTTACTAGTGACTGTGTGCAGTATAAGTTAGTGTGTAGTGTAAGTTAGTGACTGTGTGCAGTACAAGTTAGTATGTAGCATAGGTTAGTGACTGTGTGCAGTATAATGTAGTGTGTTGCTTACTTGTGGGTAACTTAAAAACATGCCACCACAGTAAGTTAGTATGTAGCATAGGTTAGTGACTGTGTGCAGTATAATGTAGTGTGTTACTTACTTGTGGGTAACTTAAAAACATGCCACCACAGTAAGGTGCCAACATTTCATCCCTTCTGTCTGCATGAGCTTTTATGTACCTATCAAAGATGAATTTGTCACATTTGAAAAAAACAAAACAAACAAACAAAAACCATCTCCCTTTACAGCATGGTTTCTTATGTGTACAACAAGTGCAAGTGCAGAAGGGACTTCGATTTACGGTCTCATTCAAAAGACTGACAACCATGAATTAAGGTTTAGAGGAAACGGGAAGAATAAACAAAGAGGTGTGAGAGCTACACCTAAACCTAGAAGTGGACCGAACTTTCTCTTGTTTCCTCTGTGACAGCATTACCCGCTGCTTCATCTTTCCACCACTGGAACACTTGGGGAGGGAAAACACATGACACATACCTTTTTTTTTTCTCTAAAATAACTGCATTACTGGACCAATTACAAACTTTACATCTCAAGGAAAAAATGTGATTCTTGGGGGTTCCAAAGCTGAATATAATGACGCCATATTCTAAGAATTCACTGAATTTCACAATCTAGAAAGTGACAGTTTGTTTTAATGCCCGGAGTTTGTCACTGCCAACAAACTGTACTCCTCTTGCTAACACAGGCTGGTGAATGATTCGTATCTCAAAATAACAACCCAGTAAGGATGTTACAGGGAAAATACTCTACCTACCATTCTAAACCAAGTCAATCCAGACCAGGTTAGCAAGTTTCTCTTGTGTGGGTCTCTCTTGTATTGAGAGCATGTCATTGCAGAAAGACTTTTTGCTGTAAATTCTAGCCATGTTCAGCAGCTGGATAATTTTTGGAATGAACAAGTTTTCAGAAACAAGTTGGTGGATGAACAAATAACTCACTGAGTAAGTGACATTACCATGAATAAATGCACTTTGAAGAGTGTAAGTGAATGAGCGAGTCAGCAAGAGTTAAATCACCTGATCAATTTACTTGAGCTCGTGAAGATGAATGACTACGATGAGGTAACAAATTTATGAATTGACTCAATGGTAGATTTGCTTATGTGTTGTGATATCACTTACTAAGTCATTTATCTTACCACATCAACAGATACAGACACTGTGTGTGTGTGTGTGTGTGTGTGTGTGTGTGTGTGTGTGTGTACATGCGTGGGTGCATGTCTGCATGTGTGTGTGTGTGTGTGTGTGTGTGTGTGTGTGTGTGTGGGTGTGTGTGTGTGTGTGTACGTGTGTGTGTGTGTGTGTACATGTGTGTGTGTGTGTGTGTGTGTGTGTGTGTGTGTGTGTGTGCTGTCTGTCTGTGTGTGTGTGTGTGTGTGTGAGAGAGAGAGAGACAGACAGACAGACAGACAGACAGACAGAGAGATGGGCAGAGAGAAAGAGAGACAGCAGGATCACTGTTACAATGTGCTTGTGTGGGTGTACCTCTGTGCATATTTACATCCACTTACCTGCGCTGCTTCCTCCACCAGAATGATGCGAGGCCGAAGCTCATGTAACACAGCTGCATGTCGCGCTGCTCCAGTTGTTGTCATGGCAACAACTCTGGCTTTCTTCATGATGTGGAGATCAGTAATGCGGCGGAGTTCTTTCGTTCGTATGGAAACCTCGCTGAATCTATTCTCCTCCAACTGTCGCCGATCTTGCAGGGGCACGAGCAGTCTCTTCAACCAGAAGCGATACAGCCTCCATCTTTGTTGGACATCCAAACGCCATATATCTGCAACTTTTTCTGCATCTTCTTTTGTCATTATGTCATCGTTGTTGACTTCATGCTCAATTTTTGATACTACTCTTTGGAGAAAAGAAACTGAAAAACGTCTGATCATCTGCTCGGGAAACAGCCAAGAGCTGAACTCTGATGCTATACTAATAAGCATGACATGTGTTTCTCCCTCTCTGAAATCGGTGTCATGCGTTTCTCCCTCTCTGAAATCGCTGTCATCATCAAGTCACCTTCCTCTGGTGTCATTTCATGTTCTTGAGGGGAGGAGGTACTTGGATGCTCGCTCTCCACAGACTCACTCGCTTCCTCAGAGAAGCCTTCTGTGTACAGCCTTCGCTCCTGCTCCAGTTCCAAGTCCATTTCGTCTTCATACTCCACCAGTTCCTTTTCACTGATGGACACTGTACCGTCCTCACTTTCCATTCCTTCTTTGGCTGTGTTGCCACCACCAACATCCATAACATTGTCAGATTTATCAGCACAGACTGACCGATTTCTGGATTTGATTTCTGGACTGCTCCCTGTGACTTGACTGTCTGAACAGTCAGCCTGCCTTTGTTTCCCTCTCAGTTTACGCTTCCTTTCTTCTGTTCTGTTCTTTTCCAGTGAGGATCCATGAAAGAAGGAGTCACCTTGGTTCAGGGATTGTCCAAAGTCGTCTGTGTCCAAGCACAGCCACATCACCATTTGATCAGCCATCTTCCCACTCTTGCGGGCTAAACTTTGATGATGAGCACGAACCATGACGCCTTTCCTCCGTAAGTGATCCGGATGGACTATCCCATCTTTATATATCTGAATTTGCTGGTCAAGGCGTTTTCTTGAGCTCCTGCATTGTTCCAGTATTCGTTTTTCATTGCTAAAATCCATCATTTCCATTCTCATGGCCTGTCGCAGGCTGGTAATGTTATGTTTAGTCAGCATTTCTTGTTCTGATCGTGACCCAACACGAACTACATGATGACAATGTGATCCTAAAAGGACGGGCAGGCGGAGGAGTTCAGTGAGAAACTGGTCCAAGGCATGGTTTGTGTAGCTCAGCAACAACAGAGGGGTCTTTTCCAGCAATCCATTCTTATCTCTTCTCCACAGATGCATATTTTCTAACAACAGTTCAGCAATCCTTATCCCAAGAGTTGTCTTACCTGTTCCTGGTGGTCCTTGGATCAGCGCCACTTCATGGGTGAGTGCAAGACGCAGAGCAGCATACTGTGAATCATCAAGGCCAAGTTCAGCAGCCGCTGGCCATGAGCCTGGTTCACAGACTCTGTTGTCAGTGTACTTTTCATCACGCAGCTTCCTCTGTTCTGCTCTGTCTTGAATCAGTTTCCTTTCACGCTCTTCCAGCTGCCTCTGGAATTCGTCACTGCAGTCTGATGCAGCTGCAGACTGTGCTGTTGTGTGCTGTAACAAGGCACGTCGAGTCTGCAGAGTTGTTTCTGAAAGTAGTATTCTTCTTCATTTTGAGAGTATTTCATCATGCACTTGAAGGACACATGGCCAGATGAAGCTTCAAGGTATCGGGGTGCTGACATGGTCTTGCTCATCTGAAGAAGCTGTTTCTTGAATGGCAGGGAGCTTTGGCGTGTTGCCAGGCGACTGTGGAGGATTTTGAGAGACTGCAGAGAATGAACATAGGCCTCGTAAAAGGCAGTGCTTTCCAGCATGACGGCAGAGTGCCCTCGCAGGTTATTCACAGTGGCCTGCACCATCTCTTTCTCCTCCAGACCTTGGGACTTCTCTGAGTGACCTACATCATCTTCTGTCAGAGCCAGTCCATGAGATCTTGGCTGGACCACTTCTCCGCCACTCTCATCCCACTGGACATCAAGTAGGTGAATGTTGAGAACACCTTGACCTCTGAGTGTTTCCACTTCTCTGTTACTGACGACAGCATAGATAACAGACTGAAACTCATCACATGACAGACACACAAGAGACCCGTAAGGAGTCTTGAACTAAAGTTTCTGAATCGTGACACATCAATCCGTATGGTGACATCAATGCCTGTGTCATTTGACAGGGCAGTGTCCAGTACTTTCACATTTTCATAGAGCCTGACATCTTGATTCCAAAACTTCTCTTTCTTCTTATGGGGACGTTTCTTCCCACACTTGACATACTTGATGTAGTCCTGAATGCCCTTGCACAGTGTGGACCAATAAAATCCTCACGAAAGGACAAGAACACATAGCCGATATACTCAGTGGCTGAAGAAAACGGTTCTGACACACATTTCTGGGCACAAGACCTGTGTGGCGCCTGCTTCTTATGTCACTGATGTTTGGTAGTATGGGAACCAGGCAGTCACCATCACCTTCAGTAGAATCGGATCCACTTTTGCGTTCGCTGTTGCCAGTGGACCTACGTTGAAAATATGCGTCTTCAATGCTGCGTGCTCTTTCCATCAATGATTTTGACAGGTCTTCTCCTTTCACAACAATGCTCTCTGTCCTCAACACTGCTTGCAAGGAACCAAGAAGCACCACTGTGTCCTCTCTGAACAGCATGTGTGCTTCTGTCATTGCTTTCACAAGGTCCAGCAAATGTCCTGTTACTGTTGTGTCATGTTCATCAGGGCTACGGTATCTTGTTGACATCAATGACTTGACCAGGCTAATAACAGGTCTGGACTCAAAGAAGCCACAGTTCTTCAACATGACCATTATCTGACAGCGACAGCTGCACAAAGCACTGAAGATTCCAGGAAAGCTACACGAAGTAAAGAAATCAATCTGTCAGTTATGTCACGATTTCTCATGTGAAATTCCATTAATGCCTGTGTCAGATGATATCCATTCTGAGCCAAAAATATGCACAGGTTGTCTGGATCCCAGTCTCCTGGTGATTTCTCTAAGCACTTACCGACAAAAATGTGGTAGGACTGGTTGTGATGCCCCCTCTCTCCATGGACGCATGGACCTTTCCCCTCTTCCATGTCTTTCTAATGCTACATGCTGGTCTTCCTTGTCTCTGTCCCTAACAGAGGAGCTGTTTGCATCTTTTGAAATTCTCCGTTTCTTTGGACCCTGGGTCACACATGAATCTTTTTCTCCTCTATCACTACAGGATTGAGAGCGGTCTGATTTTCTTTTCCCTCTGTTTTGTACAGGTTTGTGTCTGCTGAAGGCATCATTATGTTTCTTATCTGCCATACCGACACATAAATCAAAAAACTTTCTATGCAGTCACTACTTTCAGGCACACTACAATGTTGTGAAACGTCAGCAGTTTGCTGACAAATGTCATTACTGTCTTTGTTTGTCTGCTGAAGTCGTATTTCCCTCACAAACTCGCTGACATCTCTACTTCCATTTCCATGCGTGTCACGACCTACATTCCCAAAGGAACTGCTGTTCTCAGCTCTGGTGTCCCTGTTTTCAATTTCACTATTCAGTACGATGATCCTTTGTTCTCCCTCAGTGTTACACTGGTCCAAACTTGAAAAAGGTGTCACGGACGGTACACGTGTAACAATCACTTGTCTCTCTTTTGGACTATCATCTAGCTCTTCACCAGCATCTAGCTGTGGGTGAAGATCATTTTCCAGCAGCAGCCTGGTTCTTCTTTGTCTATTGAGTTTATCTCTAAGATCACCGCTATTTTTTCTAGACAGCCTATCACGTAGTCTGTTACTGTTCCACTTGTGATACTGCTGGCTCCCTGTTCTGATGTAGATGCACTTCTGCCAGAGTTATTCACTATCTGCTCTGAACCGTGAATGTCATGTGGTGTAACAGTGAATGGCTCGTTCGAGAGTTGTACAGGCTCTCTTGTCCTGAAAGGATCTTTTGGTTTCCTTGGTGATGATGCATGAGCTGTCAGTTCCGTCAGTGGACTGGCAGGGCTGATTCAATGAAGATGTCAAACTCTCCTCACCTCGATGAAAAGGCGTTGCTGTGGTAAGGTCCAAACTGGCTGGAGTAGACAGAGTGGTCTCCTCTCCTTCAAAGAGGTCCAGTTGCCACAGATCATGATCATCTGAATCAGAATCAGAGTGGTCAGCGGGATCAGAACCAAGAGAAAGCTCTGCATCACTGTCTACAGTTAAGGTTACGTAGTCATCCATGTCTGAAGATGGATTTAAAAACTGGAGACAGGCGGCCAGAAGTGCAGACTGAATCAGCTGCAACAGGGGAAGGGAAACAAGCAGGGAATGTTGGACTGGAAGGAACAGCAGCTGGTGCATTTTCTGGACTGCTGGGGTCATTACTGGATGTGAATGTTGGGCCTGCTGCAAAACAGTCAGTCTAGGTTATCACACAGAGGGCACTAGTCACACCTGAGGGCACTAGTCATCACCTGGTGGATAGGACTAGACTAGAAGATGGACTTTTTACACTGCTCTGAAGCCTTGGATTGGACAGACTGCAACTTGAACTGTATGGACTGTATGTTGAAATCAGTTTTACTGTCTTAGCTGATCTCCCTGCTGTGCAGTTTGTGATTGCATGATGCAGTTGATAAGTCTACTGACATGTTTTCTGAGCTGTCTGATGTTGTCATTTGTTAAACAACTGTCTTTCATTGTCCCTAATTCTCAAAGACAGGCTCAATCATTTTATCACCGTGTGAAACTTTGAATAAAATCTCTTTGATACTGCACCTGCACTTTGTTCACGTGTTCCTGTTCAGCGCTGCAACCAGGCAGTCTTTGACCTGTCACAACATTGAAAAAAAAAGTTTCCCTTTCTTAAATAGTAACAAGGCTTTATACAGTATATCATTCATGGATTAAATTTACCTTCGTGATTCCTTTTCTAAAAAAAAAAAAAAAAGAAAAAAAACGGGCAAGGTTCCCATAATGATTGAGAGAAAGAACATTCCATGACCTGATAAATTTATGCTTTTTTTAGTCTATTTGTTTTCTTTAATTAACTGGGGCTCCTTTTTTCTGGGTTGCTGCTTTCACATTTTTACTGGCTCTAAAACCGAGCTGTGACAGGTTACTATCCCTCCCCCACCAGACAGGCACAACTCATCTTTGGGAAGCAACAAAGGGAATATAAGTGCAGACCGCATGCCATCTTCTCAAACAGGAGTCTGAAAGTGGAAGAGACTTCCATCAAATGCAATGCTTTGTTCCACTCTTATCACAGGTTATCCCCCCTGTCACTCATCACCACGACTGTCCGTAGTCAGTAACTTCATCATGCTGACCTCTGACCCCTTCTCCTTTCAGCAGTTGTAAGGAACACAAGCAAGCTCATCAACTACGGAGCGTTAAATGCAAGTTACCTGCCGAAAGCATGTACATGGCTAAAAATATCGAACGTCCGTGACAAACCCGATCATCTGGCAGACAAGTGGAAATTGTCTCTCTCTTTATCTCACTCGGGTAATCCCATTTTCTGTCATGTTTCTATGAAAGAACGGCTGAGAAGAGAGCTTCAGTCTGTCCAATCACACTTCCATCTTTCCCTTTCTATCTTCACACCTTTACTCTTCCCATCCTTTCCCATGCCATCACCCTTCCTTCCCCGTCTCCCAGCCCCCCCTCCTCTGATAATAATAATATAATGATAATAATGATAATGATAATAATAATGATAACAATAATAATCATTTTGCTACTACTATTACTACTTCTACTACTGATAATAATGAAATGAAGAATAAAATGACAATGATGATAATAATGATAACAGCATTAATAGCAACAAAACAAAACAACAACAAAATGACAATGATAACAATTAGGTGGAAAGGCACAAAACTGGTAAGTGAGTAAACATCTAAGAGCACCACTGAAAGATAGGTGGGGGGGGGGGGGGGGGGGAGAGAGAGAAAACAAAAAATACATATATATGTTAAAAAATGAAGTATATGGATTTGAAATAAAATCAGAGTAATAAAAGGGGATGAATAGTTTGGGAAGGAAGGAATAGATTTCTAAAGCAAATAAATATTGTAATGGAAGGAGAGCAGAGAGAACAGCTGTAACATACAAGAGGTAAATACTGACTAGTATGTCTGTGGAGAGTACTGTAATCAATGCTGGGTGGATAGCTACATGCTACATTTGGATGTTGACAATAGTCATTACATACATACAGTAATTAGTGAGCAGTGTGTCTGTGGGCCAGAGCTGGGTGGATAGGTACATGCTATTTTTTAATGTTGTTATCAGGTGTTTGGAGGATTCCCAGTGTGGCAATATGATACGCATGGTGCAGTCAAAGTTATCACTCTGGCATTACCAAAGTGCCAGGATAGTTGAAGTGAGAGGCAACTAGGGTCGGTGATGACACACGTTGGCCAGTGTTCAGAAATGCATGCATCAAGTGTGCAGGATCTCTTTCACCTACTTAGATCTTACTGGACCGTTTGCAATGCACAGCATGTTCAGTGGTGTGACTCTGACAGGAGAATGTGTGTTTAATTTTGAATGAGCCTTTGGGGCCATGTTCGATGATGTCTGGTGAGAGGACAGATTGTGCTGTTGGGTTTTTGAGCAGTGACCTAGCTGTGGTAATTCTGTTCAGTTTGAAGCACACAAGTTGGTCTTTGAAGTTTTTGTCATGCCTGAAGTTGTTATGGGTTTGGTCTTAAAGGCAGGCACTGGAGTGATTCTGGACTATACATTCATAATAGGACTACACATTTTCCTACTACCTGATCCATTGTCTGAATTCCGCAACCTGCGCAGACTCTGCTCTGACAAAGATATCACCCAACATGCAGCCGAAATGTTTGAGTTTTCACGTACGCTTCTTCGATTTATGATGTTCTTAGTTGCACACCACATTTTGTGTCCAGTACAACTTCCTTGGAATCCCAACCTCCTGAAGAAACAGACGGACCCACTGCCTGCCTCCTCTTCCACCCAAACCTCACAACTGCAGGATCCTCAGGTCCAACTGGCATCCATCAGAAAATCATAAACCTGTGTTTGAGACATAGCATGTGATTTCTTTCCCTAGTTTCGGGCGTGACAATAACTTCAAAGACCGACTCCTACGCCCTAAACTGAACAAAATCACCACGCTTTAGTGACCCCCGTAACTTTCCCTACTCAAAACTCAACTGAAAAATCTGTTCTCTTACCACGCAAGACATCATCCTACACGGCCCCAAAAGGCCCGTTCAAAATTAAACATACATGCTCCTGAACACCAAAAACAGCACCCAACATCACCAACACAAACAGTTGCTCTGCACTTCAAGCATCCCCAACTAAACATCAATCATGTCAAAGCCCTGGTGCTTTGGTGTGTGACAACTTTGACTGCACCATGCAAGAATCCCATCTTACTGCCAGACTGGGGACCCTCTCTGCCCACCTGACACCAACATCCCAAAACAGCATGTAACCTATCCACCCCCACTGCACTCTCCACAGACAAACCACCCATTAATCACCTTACGTGTTTTATGACTGTCTTCTCTTTTCTCTCCTTCCTTTCAAGACCTTCATTTTCTTTAGGAATCTATTCATTGCTTATCTTTCCACTCCCTTTCTCTGATTTTCTTTCAAAATACCTATGTTTCTTTTACATATACCTATGTTTTTGTTTGTTCCCCCCCCCCCCCCCCCCCCCCCTCCTCCATCCCCAACCCCTTACACCCCTTTCATCTTTCTTTTTTGTCTCTTTCAATAGTACGCTTAGCTTTTTACCCTTTTATCAATTCAACTGCTTTCAAGCTACTTATTATCATTGTTATTATTATTACTATTATCATTATTATTGTTGTTGTTATTGTCATTATTCCTTTTATTATCAGTAATATATCCTATTGCCAAATTATTGTTAACTCCACTATCATCAGAAGTAGCAGTTTAGTAGTAGAAGAAGCAACATTGTTGTTGTTATCATCATTGTTGTCATTGTTCTTTATGATGCTGTTGTTGTTATTTTTTTTCATTACTCGAAATTCATGATGAATCTGATTCCATTTGTTCTTTCCAAATTGATATGCATATCGGTACACTTCTTTGATTTTACATTACTAACTTTCCATATCTGCATTATCATCATAATCACTACTTTTATTCTTATTCTATTATCCTCTTCATCTTCAGTAGCAGTAGTAGTAGTAGTAGTAGTAGTAGTAGTAGTAGTAGTATAACTGATCATAGATATCTTGGATCTCATCGTACTATCTTTTTTCCATTTTCTGTATCATTTTTATCCATATTGTTACATTATCATTTTTTTTAATCATTACCAGTAGTAGAAGTACCAATAACAATAGCAGACATAGCAAAATCACTACTACTACACTACTACTACTACTACTACTACTACTACTACTACTGTACTATTATCATCATTATCATCATCACCATCAACATCACTATTACTATTCATAATGTATGATGAACTTTATTCCTATTGCATTTTCTAAATTGATATGCATGCCTGTATATCCCTCAGATTTTTCCCTCAACGCAACTATTCTTATTTCTGTTCTTATTTTATTATCATCATCATCATTAGTAGTAGTAGTAGTAGTAGCAGCAGCAGTATTACAACAGACCATAGATTTCTTGGATTTTTATCTTGCTATATTTGCAACTTTCACACATCATTATCATTCTTGTTGTTTAATTGTTGTAGTAGTTGTTATCATACCTGATAGTTCAATTATTCTTCTTCTCAAACTCTTTTATCCTTTCTGTCCATTTTATTATTTTAGTCTTTCACCCACACTACAGTTGTCATCATTACGTTGTAATTATTGTATGATCATAATACAATTACTTTCCCCCTTTTTCATTATAACAGTTTTAACCTGTGGCCTCTCTCCCCTAAAACCTGCCTTCTCTTCTCTTTCCATTCCAAAATTTTAGTCTTTCATCCATGCCACAGTTATTATCATTATCACCATAATGTTATAATTATTTATTATATAACTGTTTTAACCTGCACCCTCCCTGCTCAAACCTCCCTCCTCTTTTCTCGCCATTCCAAAATCTTAGTCTTTCATCCATGCCACAGTTATTGTCATTATCATCATTATAATTATTGTATGATCATAATACATAATACAATTACTTCCCCCTTTTTTTTTTATTATAACTCTTTTAACCTGCAACTCCCCGCTCAAACCTCCCTCCTCTTCTCTCTCCATTCCAAAATTTTAGTCTTTCATCCACGCCACAGTTATTATCATTATCATCATTATAATTATTGTATGATCATAATGCAATTACTTCCCCCCTTTTTTTCATTGTAACTCTTTTAACCTGCCCTCCCCGCTCAAACCTCCCTCCTCTTCTCTCTCCATTCCAAAATTTTAGTCTTTCATCCACGCCACAGTTATTATCATTATCATCATTATAATTATTGTATGATCATAATGCAATTACTTCCCCCCTTTTTTTTTCATTGTAACTCTTTAACCTGCACCCTCCCCGCTCAAACCTCCCTCCTCTTCTCTCTCCATTCCAAAATTTCAGTCTTTCATCCACACCACAGCTTGCATCAAGATCAAAGAGGTGAGTTATACTTTATCATTTGTTTCTGTTGTTTTGTATGTTGTTTGTCCTGCCTGGAGAAGACCAAATAGAATGAAATATGCCGTGTCTATTTTGTGTGTTCCTTTGTTTGGCGGTGCAGTAATTCCATTTTTGGTTCCATGAAATTAAGTTAAATATTTACAATGTGAACAAATTAAGTACACAGAATTTTAAAAACTGAAGTTTTGTATTGGAAAAAAAAAAGTATTTCATAATTTTTTGGGGGGTAAATCCTATAAACTGATATGCATGCACCTTCAATAATAATGGTAAGAGTAAAAGAAAAAATTAGAAATCTCTCTCTCTCTCTCTCTCTCTCTCTCTCTCTCTCTCCTACTACGTCACATGGATGTCCAAATGTACATATCTCAAAGTCTGCGATTGTAAATAAGCTTATTCGGGTAAAACCCATTTTCTTTTTCAACAGATGCAATCATGTACATGTACATGATGATTTATACTACACATATTCTGAACAACAACAGAAAGGCAAATTTCTCTTCTGTAAAATCTAGTTTTATGTCAATTCAGTTCACGTTCAGTTCAATACTGCAAGGGGCCGTATTATGGCTGTTGTCATGTTTTCAAACTCGTTGGCACAACACAATGTTACAAGACTTTACTGTGATGATTGATTCAAAGGTAGTATGGTGGACAGAAGCTCTTTATTTGACAAAGCCTTGCTTTGGAATGCCAAAGTGACAGGCTTCTCTCTGAGTATATCACTCTGGCATCATCTATAAACGGTCATTACACTTCTGGTTATATGGTTGGTACCATGAGCACTTAATGCATAGGTTTATAACTGAACTACTCCACTGTAAATGCAAGACGGTCGTAAACCTGGTACGGTAGGTAGTTCCGTCAACTCTATTGCTCTTCTCCACTCTCTCTTCACCTGTCTCTTCTAAAATGACGAGCCCAAGTCGGATGCGTTTCCGCCGGCTAATAGATCTACTTAATTCCCACCTAGTAAACTAGATCTGCTACGCTACGTCAAACATGACCCACCACGGTACATGAACGTTAAAGTGTGTACATAAGCAACCGGCTAGCTGGCAGCAATTAGTTCGGAATTCTACAACATGAATAATGAACAACTACATGCAAAACGTCATGAACACTACACAAGCCAACCTCCAACGTCACCACCATGCTGGAGGAACTAAAAGTAAAATGGCCACCCCTTGAGACGGAGGCGGAAAGCGGCACGACTAACCATGTTTTACAACATGTAACATAACGTTACACAACGGCTGTAAATTTCCACCAACTACAACCCCTCCAAACAGATCAAGGAGGGACCACAACCAACAATTCAGCAGGATAACATGCCGGACGGAGCAAAGAAATATGCCGCTCCTCTCAAGAACAGTAAGAGCAAGGGACTGGAAATTGCCCCCTCAGGAAATAGTGCAGGTCCCAACGGCAGGTACCTTCAGTAGAAAGGTATAGATCTGCAATTCCATAAATCCAACTCTCTCCTCCCCTCCCTTTCCCCCCTCCACCCTTCTTTGCACACCAAGCCCTCCTTCATTCGCTCAATAAGTTTTTTTTGTTTTTTTTTCAGTCGTCTTCACTCCTAACGTAACAATAATAGTCAAACACTTGACCGTGGTTACTACGGAAGAAGAACTTAAAGTGAAAATCATGGAGGGAAGAACAGTAGTAACGTTCATGAAACTGATCTGAATACGTACCCTTCGATTATGCTTCGGTTATCGGGAGCAGAACCATCTATTGGTTTGACAGCATTTTCTTTGATCTGTAACACGATCCACATGGGCTGCGTCGTCTGCGGTCGTCGACTGCCTAGTTGCCGACTAAACGCAATCTTGACTGACGTTGCGCAACGAGAACTGCACTCGCTCTTCCGCGAAACAGAAAGTAGCTGTTCCTAGCCGAGAATAACCAGAAACGAAACTGCCGTGTGTGTGTGTGTGTGTGTGTGTGTGTGCGCGCGCGCGCGCGCGGGCGCGCGCAGGCGTTCGCGTGTACGCGCCCAGAAGCGTGGGTAAATGTAAGCTGACACCATAGGCCTATTCTTCCCCATGCTTAGGCTGCCAAGTTGGTCTTTGATATTATCGAATGTTCCTTCAGTTACAATGGTGCTAGCTAAAGAGGAGTTCCAAATAATGACTATTCATGTCGGGGAAAAAAAAATTGTGCGTAAAGATTAATGGTTTGCAGTTTGTCCAGCTTGCTTGCTCTCTGGTGTCGGACTTATTACGTGAAAATGAATTACTTGTAGTGTGGATAAGGTCGAAGGCATGTTTAAAAAAAAAAAAAATATAATAATAATAATATATTTTTTTTCTTTTTTTTTTTTTTTTTTTGTGGCATCAGTTATCGGATCAATGGAGCACCTACGGCGATAATTTTTTTTTTCTTTTTTTTTTCCTAAGGCCGAAATCCACCTCTTCATTTTTTTGTTGCTTCACACTGTCCTCTTCATCTGAAAAAAAAAAAAATAAAAAAGCAATTTCCAATATTAGCTTTTTTTGGCTTTTTTTTTCTCTCTTTTTTTTTTTCCTTCAACCAGTCCCTTACACACCATGCATAGTCTGTATGTTCTCTTACAAATGGACATAGTCTTGCTGATTTTAGTGTTTTGGTGTATGATACAATTTGTTAATGTTCTAATGTGTCGTGTACTGGCACTCTCACACTGATAATGTACTGCTTATGCAAAAGAACAACAACATAAATGAAACAAAAGACTTAACACTTAATTAGTTTTCTTTTCTTTCAGGTTTTCTCAGAGAGACAGACAGACAGACAGACAGACGTAGGCGGCTTCATAGAGTTGTGTGTACAATTTGTTACAAATCGTCCCACCAGTTGGCTGGTCCCCAATAAGGCCAGCCTTATAGCGAAAAGAAAAAAGTCCACAAGGAAGGCATGAGGAAAGCCGAGAAGCGTGGCAATAGGCGTGAAAGGTTGGTTTGTTAGGTGGGTTTTCCCCCCCACTTCCTCCTCTCCCCCACCGTCGACCCCCCCCCCCCCCCCCCCAACCAAATCTCCGGTCTCCCCCAAGCTCCCCCCCCCCCCCCCCCCCTTACGAGTTTTAGTATTAGGGATGAAAAAAGCTTGGGTTATACAAGGACTGGCGTTAGGTATGATCAGTTTGTTACAACTAATTCTTTAAGCTAAAATAAGTAGCTATCATAACGAAGAAATACCTTACCAATGGTATTTTTTAAAATGTATGTGTATATGCGCCTACGCAAGTGTTCGGCACTTAAGGTTTGTGACTGAGCAACTGAGAGAGACAGACAGACAGACAGATTGACAGACAGAGACAGGGACAGACAGACAGACAGGCTAAACATAATGCTACTTTGGGGCAAGTCGTGGGGATCACGAGGTGCGATAGTTCATTTGGCATTCAAATATTAAGTATATGGGAGAGATAGGGCTACGAGAGAGACACAGAGAGAGAGAGAGAGAGAGAGAGAGAGAGAGAGAGAGTGTGTGTGTGTGTGTGTGTGTGTGTGTGTGTGTGTGTGTGTGTGTGTTTATTTCATATTAACTCTTACTCTTCGGTATTCCAGACTTGGCAGTCTCAACATTTCTTTGCAACTGAAGTGATTCAATCCAATCTTTTTTTTTTGGCTGGTGAATCTTCATCTTTGTACATTTCACAGGAGATAATAAATTCTTCAAACTTTGGAGACCAAAGTACGTGACATTAGCATACCGTATTCGGAATTTGGCCAAGCTATGAAATTTCAAAATTTAATGTGGTGCCGTTATGTCTTTGGATGCTGAATTGAATAAAATGTCTCATTAATTCTTATCATTTTTGTTTTCAACAATTGCAATGTAGTGTAAGCTTACAGGTCAAAAGGCAGATTATTACAACTATAACTCCTACATCCTTTTCACCTTCACTGGGTTCCAGGTCACACCCGTCCACAGTATATCTGAAACTAGGGTTACTTTTACCGATGTGTGACTATCTTGCATCTTCGACTATTAAACTTGATTTCCTAGTCCCTTTTCTCACTAACTTATTGATACAATCCAGTAGTTTAGTTATGCTTTCATCATCACGACGACTGTTGCAGGTTTTCGAAGCATCCGCAAAACTGAAATTTGTTTACGAAACAGTTAACAATGTCTGGCATATCACTGATGAAATAATTAAACAAAGTAGGTCCCAGATCACTGCCCAGTGGAGCTCTACTGGCAATATTTGCGCAGTCTGATTTTACACAAATACCACCCGTAGGAGGTTCTATGAGCAGGAAAAAAAACTCTAATCCATTCAAGTGCTTTGTCCATTATTTCATAATCCTTCAGTCTGTGCAGAAGCCTCGTATGCAGGACTTAATCAAACGCCTTTTGGAGTTCTAAGTATAGGCCTACTATATCAGTCGGAATATCATATGCCATCATCATCCAATCATTTACTGTACTTACTAGCTGGTTTGTATAACATCTGCCTGATGTGAATGCATGGCAGTTGGATCATATTTTTTTCTTTTTTAGAAAACAAAATGTTGATGTGATACATCTCTGATCAAACTTTCACAAACCTAACAAAAGAATAGTAGGCCTGCCTATCTCTGGTTAGAAGCTCTGAACCTTCACAATGCACGCCGGTTTCGGTGACACCGACAGCAGGTAAGACCGTCTGGGTCGAAAAGCGGCCTGCAGGCGCTTACCTTTCTTTCCCCGATCAGTCAGTCAAAATTTCTGTCAGTAAGATCGATTTCTCCATTTTTTTGCGATTCTTCACGGCGGAGGATGCCTGCTATATGCATACACGTCGGCTATACCAACAGCCGTTCTCTTCCCAAAAGCTGTAATTTTAGGATGTGTGCGCAAGAACTTATCTTGATGTAATTACGCTGGCGTGATCCAGTTTTGAATATAGATACCACCAGCAGGGTTAAAAAAAAAACAACAACACACACATTTGAATTTTTTAAAAACAAAAAACAAAAACACTTAAGAAAAAAAAAACAAACATAAGTGTCATTTCATGTCTGGGACGAGACCTCTCTAGCGATCCGTGGGAATGCATCCCGAAGCTACAATCCATGCTTTCAGCGACGCAACTTGTCAGTGGGAGGTAATCTTCTTCCAGGCCTTCTCACTATGCCTGAAACCAGCTACGGCCTTCCCATATGCATTTACTGATGGCATGTCGATGGTTTCATCGGCAGTCCATTCCACTCGTATGTTTGTCTCTGAAAAAAAAAATGAAAAGGAATTGGTAAAGGTGGTGGTGTTGGACCTTTGGACAACAGAGAAACTGACTGCTCTTTCCCCTCTGACACAGTGGGGTTCTGTGAAGAGATTATCTTTTTCGTGGGGGGGGGGGGGGGGGGGGGGGGGGGGGGGGGGGGGGGGGGGGGGGGGGGGGTTTTTATCCTTCACTTTCATGGGGTGTCAAATGTCAAGTACTTTTCAGCGGGTGTTGTTGGGATTTCACGTACAGTATTTCATGCCGTGCGTGTTAGACACCATGAAAGTGGAAGTGTTATGCTGTGACACACCTCATTAAAACCATTCTTTCTGCTACTCCTTTCGATGCCCTTTCCACACACATACTGATGTTATGTTGCAAGATGTGACGATGTTGGGATTAGGTTAATTCAATGTCTTAACTTATCATATGTGCCCCGCAAAACCCCCTGGTTTTCACATTGCAATGAAATAATGTTCTCGTTCTTGTTCACACACACACACACACTGAAATTCTCTCTCACATATCCACTGAAAAATTCTCTCTCTCTCTCTCTCTCTCTCTCTCTCTCTCTCTCTCTCTCTCTCACACACACACACACACACACACACAAAACTGCTCCCGGGATGCTTGAAAGAAAAGACTGAGCCGCTAATGTGGTCTCCTTTTCCTGCAGATTTACTATCATTTTGGTGACACCACCAAGGGGTGCAGTCTTTGTAATTTTGTATCATGAAGCGAGCTGCACGCAGCTGGATACTTAGAGTCTATCAATGTCTTGTAGCAACCATGGATCAAACACTGTTGCGCTTTACTCCAGTGTTGATCTCACTGGCGCGACATACATCCGCCTGCAGTGCATCTATATTCTTGGGGATAGAAGCAAAGTGCAGGCTTCCACAACCAAATCCAAGCGTTCAGCTTGCCTTCCCCCCACCAAGCTGTTAGATCTGGGTGGTGCATCCACTGGTCATCAGTCAACGTAATTCCTTAGTAGGGATAGCATAGACTCGATGTAGGATGTGCTGGTGCTGGTACACAGGGTTATCTCGACTGGATGCTGAAGATGTAGCACCTGGAATTGATCTTCATCCTCCAATGTGAGTGCCCATTCACCACTTAGTGTAGATCTGACCAGAAGACTTGATGATCATGGGGCTTAGAGATGGGCTTACTGTGAGACAGGAATCGGCCAATAAACGGACATGTGACTGGTTCGTCGAGCTTAACGCCCTCACAGGAAACGCCCTCAGGGACAAAGTTGTGTCCTGCAGCAAGCTGTGGCACGTACAGTCCGTTGTCTGGCGGACTTGGCAGCTGACAGTCTTGGCTGCAGTCTGTTTTGCGTTAGGGAGGAGGTACCCAGAGTAGCAGGTTTCCTTAGGCAGAAGGTAGTCGATGTTTTCCTTCTTTCGTGGTCAGTCGTCATGATCGTGCCTTCCTTGTTGCCCTCATCCGAAGGCTGTCATCAGGACTTAGGGGCGGCCGTCTTCGTGCTGAGTGGCGACGGTCCTGTGCCGTGTCGTCAGGGGAAACGTTTGGGACAGGAATCGTCACGCCGCGGCGTGGATATCGATGTCCACTCTGCGTCTATGAGGGACGTTCCCACCCTTCCCTCCCCTGCAAAGGGAGGGGGCCTGCTAGTTGTGCAGGCCACGGTGAAGTCACAGAATGGCAGCGCCTCGTCGTTGAACTGCCCAACAGCTTCGACAGCCGTCCCCCAGGTGACACAGGCTAGACCCGTCGTCACTACCGATGTGAAGAAGATACTCTGCGCCGCCTCAGCCCCATCGGTCACCTATGCGTCTTCTGGTGGCAATACAACCTCCTAGCAGGTATGGTCGTAACGGATGACGACGACGACGACGACCGCCATGAGATTAGTGGTAGGTGTTTTCTACAGCACAGGAATAGTACGGGGCGCAGGACTGTGTGCTCTGTTGGACTTATCTTCGTTGACTACTTCCCATCCACCATGACTGTCGTGAGAGAGCAAGTACGTGATCCAACCATGAAGATGCACATGATGGAATTTCTTCACGCATTCTTTCCGAATGAAATGATAGTAGTCCCCCCCCCCCCCCCCCCCCCCCTTTTTTTTTTTTTTTCTTTTCTTTCCTTTTTTTTTTTTTTTTTTTTTTTTGTTGTCAGAAGACATGGTGCGTTCACATACGGAACCAGCTTTCGCTTAGCAGTGACCATCGCTGACTGCAGCGTCATGGCAGCTTTTAGCTGAAGTAGGCCTAATGTAGGATGTGGACAAGTGTGCTGCACGCAGTGTCGTCTCCTTGATGAAACTGAAACCAAACCAGGCAATACCAAGAATTGCGGTGGTATAGGAGTGTGTATCTAAATTCGACAAACTGTTCTGTTTCAGTTTCGTTACAGCCCCGCCGATCAGACAAGTGTACTGCGACAAGTGTGTTGCACGCAGTGACGTCTCCTTGATGAAACTGAAACTAGGCAATACCAAGAATTGCGGTAGTATAGGAGTGTATCTGAATTCGACAGACTGTTAAGTTTCAGTTTCATGATAGCCCCACCGATCAGTCAAGAGTGCTGCACGCAGTGACGTCTCCTTGATGAAACTGAAACTAGGCAATACCAAGAATTGGGTAGTATAGGAGTGTATCTAAATTCGACAAACTTCTGTTTCAGTTTCATTATAGCCCTGCCGATCAGAAAACGCCCATTCAGAGCAATCACCAGGTCCCCAATCGGAAAGGAAGAAAGTAGGGTAGGGAGGGGAGGGAAGAAGAGACAGAGAAGGAACCCTTTTCATTGGAAAAAAGCTAAAACTGATTAGATTACTGTTTTGCTTCAGAAGATACTATATTCTTCATTGCATCATGCGAATATTATACAATCTCTCATAAAACTGTATAATAGAATTAGAAAACAATAAGTTCATAAGAGGTCTAGAGTACTTGAGGTTAATAATAGGTACCTCAAACATGATAATTTTGTGAAAAATACGAATACGTTACAAGATAACTGTTTAAATGAACTTACTGATTCTTTTGACAAATGGTAACTTACAAAATCCAAAATACGTCATCATTGTGCTGACTTTGACAAACGATGAGCTTGTTATCGAAGAAAACGAAAGGTTAGTTGCAAAAAAACTACTTCATGACATAATATTTCATAACAAAGGATCCTGGAAGAGCGTGAACCAAATCCACAGACCTCTGCATTGACCAAATGGTCCCTTAAGGGGACATAACTTGTTTATGCCTTGTATTTGATAAATTTATGTAAATTCAAGAGATTAAAAGGGGGATCCCGATTGTAACTTGGTCTAAAATGTCAGGGGTTGGTGGCTCAGCTTGTCGGATTGTCAAGTGAACGTGGCCCTCTTATACCCTCCATCCATTTCAAGCATTTGTTTTTGACTGGCAAGCATGAGAAAAAGATTGCACTTACTGAAATAAGTTTGGTCAACTCCTTACCTGTCCAAACACTAAAACCCCTTCCTGGAGTTCAAGCGTTCGTATACAGCCTAACATCGGACAAGGGAGATCAGCCACAAGGAACCAGGCATTATTGAAGCTCTATTCACCCAGGATCCAGCCCCCTCTTCTTTTTTTCTTTTTGTACTCTCAGCTCTTGTGGAACTGGGAGTGCTTTACAATGGGAACGAAGAAATGCTGTCTGTGTGTCTGTCCCGTGGTCAAAATGTGTTCCACTCGCTCCAGACAAAACTTCTGGGCCGATCTTTCTGAAAATGTGTAGGTATGTTCATTATGGGTCACGGATGGTGCCCAACGTTTTACTTTACCAGAATAGCCGTTACTAACGGCTATAACAGCCCCAAACGGTTTTCTTCTTTATGGAATATCTATGTGACAAAATACATTGACGCATGTTTGATTGTGACGTCAAATACGTTATGACACATACTTGATTCTGACGTTTTTCAGGAAGATAAACTGGGAGTACGTTATATGGTTTATATGGTTTATATTTTTTTTTTTTTTTTTGCTTTGTTTTGGGAGGTGGGGGTAGGGTGGGGGTGTCTGAGTATTCCATTAACATAGGTGTGTCAGCGCGAAGTAGGGGCAAGGCATACTTTTGGACAGGTAAGTTTTCATATTTCGTAAAACTTTAGTTTCTGCACAACTGGATGATGCAGGTGCAGAATACATCTTTTCACTTACGCCTGCCTCCTCCCTCCTCCCATCCCTTCCCCTCTATCCCTTTCAGGTAAGAATGAGGAATCAACAGTATGACATTGCCCAGTCAAACAGCTACAGAGTATCTTCAAGAAAAGTGGAGGAGGAAGAAGAAGGGGGAGAGCGCCAATAATGATGGCATGAACATTTTACACAACCTTTGCTTCAAAAGTCTTTGATTTGAAACAAAAAAAAATTGAAAAGTCTTTGAAAACATTGTTCTAGAATGAATTTTTAAAAATCTTTTGCTATATAGCAGGGATGAGAATGTGTATGCGTGTGTGTGTGTGTGTGTGTGTGTGTGTGTGTGTGTGTGTGCGCGCGCGCGCTAAATAACTTGGAAAAAGAAAAGAGAAAACACCACACACACTAAGGAGGAGTTGCCAAAATACCTCTTCTCAAAAGATACCAAACAGGAAAAACTGTAAAAGCAATGTTAAAAGTAAAAAGTAAAAAAAAAAGAGTATACTGCACACCCTTGACTGCATTTCTGGTTTATTTTACTGAATCAATGCAAACATGCACATACTCATGTAAACATGCAAAAATGACGCACATAAAACTCCAATGAAATCTGCACCAACAAGTAATTCATATCTTGATTTTTACTTTGAGTCTGATATATATATATATATATATATATATATATATATATATATTATATATTATATATCAGGCTTAAAAAAAAAAAAGGCCAATTTTAATCTTTAATCTTCACAAAACTTTGACCATAATTTCTTACCTGGCTTGACACATGTACCCAATTGCATAAAAGAAACACAAACAATGGAAACTTGTAAGCAGCAGATTCTGTTTGGAGAGTTGACAACACATAGCCTTTCGGCGAAAAAGAAGTTGATCCCTTTGAACGTCATCGTAAGCACAGACCAGACAAGTACTCCTTGTGTACTTCAGACCCTGCACTAGCCTTGACATTCCGATTCTGATATGATTTCAGACTTCAAATTTAAAAGGCCTGAGCCCTCTACACTCCCCAACCTCTACCACACATAACTTAGAGGGTCATGTGCCGTTTTGCTGATGTCAATGACTAATGCAAACCCTTTAAGCAAGCATCTTTAAATGATTTTCAAGACAACAATCATTCTGTACACAACAAATAACTTTCTTTTGAAAATCTCTTTTTCAGAAAATCATTTGTCCATTATTTTGGGATCCCTCTCCCCCCCCCCCCCACCCCCACCAAAAAAAAGCCCATCTTGATGAACAAATATGCATATAAAATAACAGCCCGATTAATTACCCATTTCAATGAGGTTCTACAAAGTGAAAGAGGAAACAATAAGAAAGAAGAGGAGGGGCCGACAAGATGGGATGGAGGAAGTGAGGCAGAAGAGAGAGTATGCAGTATTCAATCTACTTTTGGTTGCCTTAGAACACACACAGTGAGGGAGTTGTAGTCACACACTCGCAAAGCCGCCTTCTTTGACCGTTTTTTTGTCACAAACATAGTTTTGCTCAGATTTGCTAAAAATGTGTATTTTGCATGCTGTAACTGATCACCTTTATTTATTTCATGCTTTCTTTTTGGATTTATTCTGTTATCAGTGCCATGAAATGTTGTTTCATTTCAGTCAGCACGGGCATATCAATTATTTGTTCTGGTGCTGTTTGGTACCTGTTAACGAGGGGGAAAAAAATCACGCTGTTCAACCTTCGCAGGAAGAAACCGATGACAACCTGGGGACGACAGCGTGGGTCCTACAGGACCAGTATTTTACAAGAGCATATCCCTGTTTATACTACCTGCTTGTACGTTGTATTTCAATAAAGGGTTGTTTAAGATTTCAAAGAGAGAGTGGTTGTTTAAGATTTGAGGTTGGGAAGACTGACAGAACTATAGCAGAAAGAAAGTCAGAGACAAAGAGCGAGACAGACAGACAGGAAGAGACACAGAAACACACAAATCCACAAACACACCTTACCAAGAAACATGGAGAGAGACAGAGAGATGAACAGGGACAGAATAAGACATAATGGACAATAGAGGGACTGAGAGACAAGCAGGCTGACAGACAGACAAATAAGACATACACACACATGCGATACAAAGTGAAAGACAGAGACTGCGAGAGAGATAGCGAGGGACAGAGAAAGACAAACAAACAGGGAGAGAGACTCAAAGACGGATACAAACAGTGAGACAGAGACAGACAGACAGGAAGACATAGAGACAGATACACACAATGAGAGAAACAGAGAGAGGGAGAGGGAGGCATGGAAATAGGGGGGAGAGAGAGAGGGAGGGAGGAGGGGGGAGAGAGAGAGAGAGAGAGAGAGACTTGAGAGAGAGAGAGGCAGGCAGAAAGAGGCAGAGAGAGGGCGAGTGGGAGAGACAGAGGCAGACAGCCAGACTGAGAGAGCCACACAAAATCATAATCATCAATTCCAAAGGGAAGCTAGTCAATTCAAAATTATGGGTCCTGCAGGACCTATGTCATCATCGTCCATGTACAGGCATAATACAGCCATGGTTCATTCATCTTTCATCCAGAATAAACGCAATACCTAGCTTTGTGAGTGCTGTGAGCACATTTTCAGTTTCGCTCAGAAATTCCAAGCTGCTTATGCAATGCAGTTCTTCAAATGCTCTTCTGGGTCCAACAGGACCACACTGTACATTGAAGCTTAATGTGCTACAGTCAAGTGGCTGCCTTTGCCTGGTTTACCACGAAATAACACTTACTTCGCTTAATTTGTCTACGTGTGGCCAAACTCGGTTCCATATTTAGTGAGGTATTTATTTACATCTGCTCCTTTGGTCTGATCGGATGGGCCATTGTTTTTTATGCTTGATAACGGTTTTATGAATAAACCGAAAATTTGCACCATGCTTATTGAGTGTTGGTGGTTTTCTACTATTTAATCAACATAATGGTCTTATCTTGAGCAATGTCTGTATAAAACATCACCTTTATCTATGTTTTAAACAATATTTATCACCCGTCACAATTTCTAAGGCTGCTTTTTATGGTTTGGTGACGTCTTTGTTACAGGCTGACTGAAAAGGGCTGACAAAAATCTATCATTATGTTGAGACAGGTTGTTCTCAAGATTGTTATTGCCAAGAAAATTCCAATGTTCAGTTTTAACCACAGACCTACACATGTGCACGCACAAACAAATGCAAACACACAAAGAGATAACCCTGAAAGTAGGTGATTATGTTGACTTACTTTGTTACATGCAACAGTGAAAAGAATAGACTTGCACACAGTATATCAAACCATCAAACTCGCAAGTCTTGAGTCAGCGCCATGTTCCATTGTGTCTATGTTTCACCTTGTCACAGGAGGGTCCATGAATAACTGTGTCAAAGTTCCACCTGGTGGACACATTCAATGTTCCGCTGTGTCTAAATTCCACTAGTGCAGGCTGTAAGTTCAGCTGGGTCTTTCTTACCAGGTCAGTATGCAACAACAACAACCCCCTCCCCTCTGTTTTTCTCTGTGTGTGTGTGTGTGTGTGTGTGTGTGTGTGTGTGTGTGTTTCTCTCAGTTTTCTGTCTTGGTCTGTCTGCATCCCCCTCTCTCCATCTTTCTCCCTGTCTCTGTACGTCTCTCTTGCCGACTCTCCATTTGTGTGCCTGTCTCTGCATGCATCTCTGTCTCTCCATCTCCTTCTTTCTTTCTGTTCCTCTGCATCTCTCTCTCCCTCTTTGTGTGTGTCTGCATCCCTCTCTCTCTCTCTCTCTCTCTCCCCCTCCTTCCTTTTCTGTGTCCTGTCTCCCCTCTTTCATCTCTCTTTCTTGCTCCGTCTCTGTAAATATCCATGGCTTTCGGTGTCCCCTATATCTCTCTCTGTGTCTTTCTTTTGATCTCCATCTGTCCACCTGCCTCTCTCTGTGTCTTTTATTCCTTGTCTCTCCTGCTGCCTCTCTCTCTCCATGCCACTCATTCTGACTTTGTCTCTCTGCCTCCTCAGTCTCTGTCTCACTCTCTCCATACCTCTCTCTCCTGTTTTACCCCCTATGCTGTTTTACCCCCTATGTCTCTCCAACTGTCTCTGCATTACTGTCTTTCTCAGTAAAACTGCATTTGTCCATCTCTCTCTCTCTGTGTCTGTCTCCCCCTCTCGCCGAGTCTCTGCCTCTCCCTCTCTGTCTCTCACTCCGCATGTATGTGCCTCTGTCTTTCTGTTTATCTCTGTCGTTTTTTCTCTCTTGTCTTTCACTCAATCTTTCTCTCTGATCCACTTTCTGTGTGTGTCTCTCTCTCTTTGAAATTCTCTCTGTTTCCGTCTCTCTGTGTGTTTCTGCCTCCGTCTCCCTCTGTCACTACATGTTCCTCTCTCTGTCTCTTTCATATTCTATCTCTCTCACGTGTGTATATGCACACTGTCTATCACTCAGTCTCTCAGAGGGTCAGCCAGAAAACATCTACAAGACATTTTTCTCAAACCGTGTACTAATACGCATGAACACACCCTGTCCATGTGCAGTAATTTTACCTGACATCTTGCAAACGTCACATCACTATCCAGCCCTCATACTATCCTCCCAGCAGAGTTGTAAAATGCCAAACAAATTACATTCTCTAATGATGGAGACGCTGTTGTTGGACCCATACAGACTAATTACCCAGGTACGTCATGCACCTTGTTCATAGACATACCTGTGCTCAATCAACCCCTTGATATTACCTCTAATCCCCTACCTTCCCGCCTGTCCCCACCCTTGCTGTTGAGCTTTCCTCGCCATGTGCAGTCCAAAAAATCTGACGGCTCAGCTTGTAATGGCTCGCGTTCTTTGAAGTCAGCCCACTGCGAGTGACATGCTTCCCAACCTAGTGTGGTCACAGGTGCTCTCAAAATGCTATATTTGAGTGATCTCCAGCGCCCAGTTTTATGGGAGGGTGTGCGTGTGTGCATAAGTGAGACGAGACAGAGACTGAGAGACATGTGCATAAGCAAGACAGAGAGAGAGAGAGAGAGACTGAGAGACAGACAGAGAGAGAGAGAGACAGAGAGAGACAGAGAAGATTCAGAGAGACAGCGGGAGGGACAGAATGAAAGGAGAGACAGAGAAAAAAAATACCAGGGCATGCTCTGTGAAAGCGAAATATCACAATTACCCCCTGCTTTACAGATATATCACGTTCTGAGTGGCCGGCAGACAGTGGCATTGCGGCGGGGGGTGGGGGGTAGGGAGAGGTAGAGGTGATGATGGTAGGAGATGAAGGACAGAGAGAGAGAGAGAGTAGGGGGGTTGGGGAAGGGGGGCATGTGCCCATGCCCGGTCCATACTGCTCTGGTAGAGACGGCGGAACCCAAGACACTGTTGAACACAGCATCCCCTTTGAGGATGGAACACACAAGAGAGCATGGAACCTCATGTGGTTGGGGAGGGTGGAACAGAGCATAGAACCCTCATGTGGTTGGGAAGGATGGAAACAAAGAGACACAGACACAGTGAAACATAAAGACATGACGGAACAAAGACACAAACACAGACATGACTGAACAAAGGCACAAACACAGACATGATGGAACACGGACACAATGAAACATAGGCATGATGGAACATTGCCACACAGACATGGTGGTACATATGGTACACGATGGAACACAAACAAAATGAAACATAGACACAGTGAAACGCAACCATGATGGGACATGGTGGAACACGGACACAGTGAAACACAGACATGATGGAACACAGACACAGTGAAACACAGACACAATGGAACATAGACACGACGGAACACAGACACGGTGGAACACAGACTTGATAGAACATAAGACACAGTGAAACAGACATGATGGAGCACAGACACGACAGAACATAGACATGGTGGAACACAGACTTGATAGAACATAACACACAGTGAAACAGACGTGATGGTACATAAACATGGTGGAACACAGATATGATGGAATATAGAAAGCGTGGAACACCGACAAGATGGAACATGGATACAGTGATACACAAACATGATAGAATATAGACATAGTGAAACACTGACACGATGGAACACGGTAAAACATAGACTTGCTTTCACAAATCCTTAAACCTTGAGCTGCGCAACAAACAGCAGATAATCTACATTGAACTGCTCCTAAGCATACAAGCATATGGAATGTCCTCTAATACCGCAAACCGTTTTCTTTTGCAGTTTACACAACAGCATTAATTTGAAATCTCAGTTCTACAACAATTACCACCCCCTCCTCCCTCCAGTTTATACTGATTCTATTTCCAGCCCAGCCAACCACAGAGGGCCTCAGGGGGCTAGTTATAACACTGTGTCACCAAAGTCACAATATACCACAATTCACAACACAATCACCTGACCACTGATTTGCTTGAGGCAGACAAAACAAGAGCAGCACCCCTTCCCCAAGATTTATCACACCTGCTTTAAGAACACCACTACCAGACATCGAAAGCCTGTCTGTGAATTAAAGCCCTATCAGTTTGTGTGCTACTAGTAACGCAGAGGTCCTGCTAGCTAGTAACGTTGAGTAGGGTCAGCTACAGCCCCCCTGTGAGTGTTCAAAATATCTCTGCCTAATCTCCAGAGAACATCAGCATACTAGCTGGTTATAAAAATTGTAAAAGAGAAACTAAAAAAAAAAACATGTAGCAGACTTTCAAGGACAATGACAGGAGACTTGGCCATGTGACAAAAAAGCGGCAAATGATGGTAATGGATGATAAAAAAAAAAAAAAAAAATGAAGCTAAAGCCATTATAAACACAAATGGGGAAATTGCAAGCACAGATTTTCCAGGGGAGGAAAACAATGTAACAAAGTTCAGAGCTACCAATGTCCTATTCAACCTTGATATATATATATACACAGCCTGTTTGACAACACAACCAATGGCTCTCAGCACTTCCTCTCTCTTTTTTTTTCCGGGACACTCTCAAGTTTCCACAACACATAATCAAACTACACCCATGCACGGTGAGAGGCAGCTGATCAAATCCAACAGTATCTGTGTACATCTTCTTCCACCTGACCCCTGATCACTGTACATGAAAACACAATACTGTTCGAGAAAAAATGTCCAGTCAGGTTGCAGAGGTGAACAAAGCGCCGTCAGGCGTGGTCCGTGAGGAGCAGACGACCACCGCGCCACACAATCTCATCCGAGTCCAATCCTGAATGACAATAGGTTTCATTTATCGGTTTCATTTTCAATTAAAAGCAAATCGCATGCAAGGCCACTCTGTTCAAGGAGCGTTTCAGTCTTTGTGGGTGGATCTTACCCGTCTGTAAATTAAACACTGGCACATCAAGCAAGTCCTTCAATCAATGTCGAGTAGATCCCACAAAACACTCATCATCCGGTCAGCTTTTCTGTCCTTAAGCCAACGTCCAGGAGAGACGGCACACCACCAATCTTCAGTCTGTGTCGGCCTCTGTGTATGTGAGTGAAAACAAAAAAAGTGCGCAAACACAGCATCTCAAGAATGTCAGATGAATTCAAGACATGCTGTACAACTGATTGAAGCTCAACTGATGACTTTTAAAACAAATGATAGCTAAACATGTTTGTTGTGTCAAGCCCAGACAACTGCAAGGGGCCACATCAGAGCCCCTTGTGAATGATGGTTGATTCCCAAAGCAATCGTGTTGTACTTCTCGTCTTCAGTCAGTCTCTCCTCACTGTTCTTGGCCACATACTTCCAAAACTCGTGGTTGTATCTAGGGTGGGCATCATGCGGCGGCAGGCTGTTGTTGATGAGGCACTGGATGACCCATTCTGAGCTCACCACAGGTACCCCCAGCTGTTTGGCCTTGTCCAGAATGCTCTTCACGCAGGTGTGGTCCGACACCACCACGTCCACTCCGGGACATCTGAAAAAAACACTGGAAACTAGAACACACACTTACGTGTTTGAAAAGGATGACAACTGCCCAAAGACAAAAATGATGGGAAAATGATGACCTGATAACAGAAAGAGAAAGAGAGAGAGTAAAATGCGTATGCGTAGAGAGAGAGAGAGAGAGAGAGAGAGAGAGAGAGAGAGCAGAGAGCATAACTTCATCACTAGAGGTGCAGTGAATCAGCATTACTTTCTCTCTATCTCTTTTCCTCCCTTCTCTTTCTCCAAGACTCTGTGTGTGTATGCGTGTGTGCGCGTTTATGTGTGCGCACACATGCATGCATGTATGTGTGAGATGTTCCAGAGAGAAAAAAAAGAATGGGGGTGTGCATGTGCGTGCCTCCTTTCCTTCTCAGAGATAAAAGAATTCAGCTGTTTCCTTTTCCACACGTGAATATGAAAAATAACTTATGTAGTACAATGACTAGTTCAAGAAATGTAAATGTATTTGACTTTAGAAATCAATACCTTCAAAAAGCAGCAGTCATCTTCTATCTATCATTCTCCTTCCCCCCCCCCCCCCCCCCCCCCCCCCCCCCCCCCCCCCCCCAAAGTTGGCTTCCCTTCCCTACAACACATCTAAAAAAAACTATAATGGTATTCTGGTCTACATTTCATGCTATTTACTGTACACGCCTTTCCAACACCTCCTTTCACCTTCTCGTTCTAACCCTAGCAGTAACAAAAGCCATTGGAGGAGGAATGAAAGAGCAGAGAAAGCAGCACAGCAGAATAAAGGGTAAGGAAGTAAAAACCTTTGGTTATCAAGTTCTGCAAAGAACTGCGAGAATTGGGGATGAGTAGGTGGCATTATCGGAAGTGTCAGCAGTGATCATGTTTAAGAGATGGAAGGGCAAGCATCGTCTGCTCAGACCTTTCAATCAACATGCGGTCATTAATCAGTTTTGTTGTGTCTTCAACTTCAGTTTCCTGTCCTAAAGGAGCATATCCCACCAACCGCCGTGGCGAAGTGGTTAGCATCACGGACTCCCGGTTGGAGGTCATGGGTTCGAATCCCATCAGAGTCATGTGGGTTTTTTTCTGTCCCCAACTGGCTCCTACCCAGAGTTGAGTTTTCAGATGGGAAGACTGGGACCACACAGTTGAGTTTCATCCACTTAATGGATGCGTTTCTGAGAGTGTTGCTCAAATTTCCTGACCAACACTGCAGGTGCCTGTATCTCTCGGGCCTGATTGTCACCGGACATATATTATGAAAGGAAGCATAGAATACAGCCCTGTCATGTAGTCTCAGACCGAAATGGAAATCCATAGCATCATTAATCATCCTCATTCTCATCGATCAGCATAAAAAAAAAATGTCTCAAATTCTGTGGCTATTCATGCCCTGCTCTCATGGTGACCTCAATGTCAATGTCCTCTGCACGTCTGTGGCCTTGGTTTGGTTCCGTCGGGGTCACTGGTAACGGCATGTCCATGGGGGCTGTCGTTGGGACGGATGTGGAGGCGCCCTCCGGAGAGAGCTCACTCACGCTGGCTCCGCGACTAAGCAATTATGTCGTCAGTAGGGGGCTTAGTAGGTGGTGTCCTGCGTATGTTAGATCAGAACAGGCGCCACTGAACACCACCGAAAATGACTCGGCAGCAGTGCAGTGTCTCCTCTGGTGGGTTGCCTCTTGACGACTTGACATTGACTGCACCCTGTGGACTGCCGGTGCCAGGGCTGTGGCGGGACTGACAGCGCTGTGGCTGTGGATGGGGTGTCGGAATGAGCGGCGTGAGTGCACTGCCTCTGAGATGGCGCAGAGGTTGGTACAGCGAAAAAAAAAAAAAAAAAAAAAAGGAGCATATCCCTGCGCACACAACTCTACAGTGGGCTCCAGTCTGAGCTGAACTTTCTCTGTCCAGCTGGCTTGCACCTCGTTTAAGCCTTCCTCAGTGTCTCTCCTCCACCTGTTTGTGGGTGCCACCTGTTCTTCCCTCCTGCAGGCTCTCGGCCACAGCCAAAGGAGTGGTCTTGGACGCTGGCTTCTTAACCCTCTTGACCATCGAGCTTGCTCGTAGAAAAGGAAGTCTCGCGAGAACGTGACTTCCTTCTTCCTGTAGCCATTTACTTCCGTTAGCAAAAAACCGCGAGTCGATACGTGCCGTGGTTCTCGAGTTACGAAATTTTTAAAGTTTTGAGGTCGAAATGCCGTTTTTCACCGTGGCTAACCTTGAGTTCTGCCGTTCTATAATGAGATTTAGTGATGGAGATACTGTGTTTTGTAGGATTTACGGCATAAGACTTAGTGAAAGTGCTGGGTATGAAGCTTAGAGTGACCTAGATTTCGACTGGGATGAAGTTCCAGGTATGATGAACAACAATTCGGAAGAAAGTTTCTGAAGAAGATTTTTTTTTTTTTTCCCCGAGTAAATGGCTCATGTGACATTCTTCAAACTTACGATATAGCAACATATATATTCGTAGGAATTTTAAAATTATTTTCATTTCGTTATTTCCTTTCTTCTCTTTTAAATTAATTTTTTAATTGGGTAACCATGTTCAAATTACGAGTTACTTACCTTGCCGACGGTTTTTCGGTGCAACTAAGCTCAGATAAGTCCGAAACGACCTGCGCCAAATTTCCATGTCATTCTTGAAAACTTACACTCTGAAACAGAATAAAGATTACCAAATATCGAAGAACTGAAAACTAACCACAATAAACCGAATAAAATTTTCATTATTTGGAAACATAAAAAAAAGTGCTTCTTGAGCAGGAATTCTTTGAGATTGTACTTCAGTGTGTTAACTCTCTTGACAAGCGTGCGCCCGCTAGCGCCCGACTGGAAATCACAGCCAAAAGGGTGATCGCCTGCCAGCGCCCGGTAAAACATGTGGCAACAATGGGCTCCGCCATGTTTCTCATAGAAAAGGAAGTCTCGCGAGAACGTGACTTCCTTCTTCCTGTAGCCATTTACTTCCGTTTGCAAAAAAAACGCGAGTCGATGCGTGCCGTGGTTCTCGAGTTACAAATTTTTTTAAGTTTTTGAGGTCGAAATGCTGTTTTTCACCATGGCAAACCTTGATTTCTGCCATTCTATAATGAGATTTAGTGATGGAGATACTGTGTTTTGTAGGATTTACGGCATAAGACTTAGTGAAAGTGCTGGGTAATGAAGCTTAGAGTGACCTAGATTTTGACTGGGATGAGGTTCCAGGTATGATGAACGATTTTGAAGAAAGTTCTGAAGAAGAAGATTTTTTTTTTTTTCCGAGTAAATGGCTCATGTGACATTCTTTCAAACTTACGATATAGCAACATACATATTCATATGAATTTTCAAAATTATTTTCATTTCATTATTTCCTTTCCTCTCTTTTAAATTATTTTTTAAATTGGGTAACCATGTTCAAGTTACGGAGTTACTTACCTTGCCAATGGTTTTCGGCGTAACTAAGCTCAGATAAGTGCAAACAGAAGAGGGTTAATATGTTATTTGAAAAACATCTCTCAAAACAGAAAATACAGACAAACGTACTTCCTGTGGCATTGGTAGCAAACTTGCTCATGATCTTGCATCGAGCCATCTCCAGAACAGAGGTCCACACTTCCAGGTACCCGACCACTGATGACGTCAGCAATACACGGTAACCCACCAGGCACGACACGTTCGGCGATCTGAACAACAGTTAACAGTGCACGGCAACACAACACACACACACACACACTCAAAAGAGTGAAAATCTACCTGTTTTAACTCGCATGTGATAAATATACACAAAATACAGGGTAAAGGACGAGTGGGTGTGACAAATGCAGGTGGGGAGTGCACACAGGGCTTTCCGTGGTGAACTCTCAATCGGCGTTTTCCAAATGTGCAGAATACGCTAACACTACTGATAAATTTATATTCTGACATCACATATATGACTTATTTAATCTGATGCATCTATTTCAGATTCTCCCTGATTACCACAAATTTCCATTACTAAACAATGTAAAATTCTTAGTCTATTTGCTTAGCTTTTCTGACAATCTTTTATTGTCAAAACAAGTCAGACCATTTATTTGGCTGCTTTAATTTGGCTTTACTAGCTCAATCCACCATAAAAGTTTAATTCATATTGTCTAACTGGGAAACATTTAGCAGACTGCTTTCTTACCTGAGTAGATGGGTGCCATTATCTTAGTCAAATTTCCACTGTTGTCAAAATAATTGAAGTTTGAATTTCATAAATCACAGCCATGTGGTATTTCGAAAAATAAACATCAAGAACAAAAAGTAAAAGAGTATGCTTCACATGACAGAAACCAATGAAACTGAAAAGCAGGAAACAAATGAATAGTTATCATACAGTATTCAGGGCAGATCATTCTGTGAGTCAGTACAACAGTGTGGATTATCAGCCACTGGTAACCCAGGTATCCAACAGTGTACAACCAAGGGGAATAACTGAATTCACCCTTTAATGTACCCCAACAGCAAAATTCCAATTACAAGTGACTGATCAGGGTTCCTCCAATACATTCATATTGACATCGCTGTATAATCTACTTTATGTTAAAAAAAGAAACAAAGGTCTGACCTGGATAAAATGTGAGTGAATATTGGTTCCATTTCCACAGAACATCAGTTATTTTATAAAAAAAAATCTCAATTCTGTCAAACTAAAATTGATGGCAGATTTATGGCCCTTGCAAATGACACCTTCGCCCAAGGGATGGCTGAAAAGAGCTGATCAAGATGCACAGTTTCTGCCTACACAGCTTTTGACTGTCACTGGCAAGAAAATGCCAAACTCACGATTTCCCACCCGCACACACACAGACAGACACACATGGGACAACTAAAACTGGACCACTTCATGCCTTTGTATCCACATACTGTGTTCAAAAGATGTGCTTCCATCATTTCTGATATCAAAACCCTCTCACAATCGTTCATTTCTGGTAATGGAAGACAAACAATAAAAACAGATCTCTACTTCTTCAGTATCAGCCTCTTTGTTTCAACACACTCACTCACAAATGCATTCAGGTACACTTACTTCTCCACAACGGCACGTTTTTTTTCCAGGCTAATGCCAGCAGGTAATACGTAGGACTTGTAATCCAGCAGTTGGTTCTGACATCAGAAAAACCCACAGTATTACTCAAAAACCCTCTGGATATTCTGGGAATCACTATGATAAAAATCGCAAGGGTAAGGAATGAATTAAAAATGCTGTATATGTCTAAAAAGCAACAACAACAAAAAAACAAAGAAACAAAATTGCATGGAAAGATGATGCAACAGAATACAGAGAAATGGTGCTTCATCCCATTCTATCACTGAACCCAAACTGCCTCAACTGACCCATTTGAACCCTACAAGATCAGAGTGTTCCTCAATCTGGCTGTATCTTGTACGCTTATTTAATCCCCACCGTTTCTTAAAAAAAAAAAAAGAAGACAGAAGACCAAGAAAAAGAATTTGCATATGCAGAATTGTCCCTTTCCACCTTGGTGGGTTGACCCCAGCGCCGGGGCCACCACCTCCGACTTCTCACTCAAAAACAATGCTGTCGTCTGTGAAAATGGGATCACCTGACACGAGGCTATGGGAACATTCAACGAGCTGTGGTCATGGTGTCATCAGCTAGTTCAAAGCTAGTTCAGACGGGAAGCTTGTAGGTGCTGCAGGTAAACAACACTAGCCCCCACATCCCCAGGAAAATCTTTACACTAAGCACTCCTGACCACTCTTGGCAAATGAGCAGACCACATCATCATGACAGATAACATTATCATGGCTGTCTTGGGAAAAATATCTTGTTCTTATTGCGTGTGTGGATGCAACCTCTTTCTTCTCTACTTCAAAGGTAACTTGCAACTGATTCCTCTCTCAGTCCTTACCATCAAATGGCAGTATACATCCCCTTTTCTGGACAGTTTGGGCATAGAAAATGATTCACAGACAAAAAGTGTCATGTGGGTGTGGTGGGGGGAGGGGGGTGTTTGCTTTGTGTGAAGACATGTTTGTGTGATGTGTCAGTGTGTGTGTCAAGTGTGCACTCCTCTGACAGTTGAAGTGAACGATTCTAAGAGCGTAGTGTGTGTGTGTGCGGGCGTGCATGTATGTGTGTGTGTGTGTGTGTGCATGTGTATGCATGTGTGTGTGTATGCGTGTGTGTGGTGCATGCATGTATGTGTGTGTGTGCATGTGTATGCAGTGTGTGCGTGTGTGTGTGTGTATGCGTGTGTGTGTGTGCAAGTGTGTGTGTGTGTGTGTGTGGTGTGTGTGTGCGTGTGTGTGTGTGTGTGTTCATATGCATGCATGTGCACTTAACTCTCTTGGCAAGCGAGCGCCCGCTAGCGCCCGACCGGAAATCACACAGCCAAAAGGCTGAGCGCCTGCCAGCGCCCGGTAAAACATGTGGCAACAATGGGCGCCGCCATGATTCTCGCAGAAAAGGAAGACTCGCGAGAACGTGATTTCCTTCTTCCTGTAGCCATTTACTTCCGTTTGCAAAAAAACATGAGTCAATACGTGCCGTGGTTCTCGAGTTACAAATTTTTTAAAGTTTTGAGGTCGAAATGCTGTTTTTCACCATGGCTAACCTTGATTTCTGCCGTTCTTAATGAGATTTAGTGATGGAGATACTGTGTTTTGTAGGATTTACGGCATAAGACTTAGTGAAAGTGCTGGGTAATGAAGCTTAGAGTGACCTAGATTTCGACTGGGATGAGGTTCCAGGTATGATGAACAACAATTCGGAAGAAAGTTCTGAAGAAGATTTTTTTTCCCCCCCCGAGTAAATGACTCATGTGACATTCTTCAAACTTACGATATAGCAACATATATATTTGTAGGAATTTTTAAAAATTATTTTCATATCATTATTTTCCTTTCCTCTCTTTTAAATTAATTTTTTATTGGGGTAACAATGTTCAAATTACGAGTTACTTACCTTGCCGATGGTTTTCGGAGTAACTAAGCTCAGATAAGTGCATACTGAAGAGGGTTAAGCTCATACCTTTTTACTACTACAGGGGTGGGGAGAACCAGGGAAGCAGTGGGGGTGCGTACTGTTGGTTTGGTAAAAGAATTAGGAAAAAAACAAGTCATCTACTACTCCTCTAGGTCAGGAGTGTGTCTGAGGGCTGAAGCAAGGAAAACGAGGTCCTGAGCTCACTGGATGGCAAGCCATACAGACACGTGTAGTCAGATGGATGAATCAAGTATAGCAAAATGTACAGACAAGAACAGCACATACAGGCAAGTATGACAGAGGCACAAGCAAGACTGACAAGGCAGAGGAATGTGGCAAGATGTAAGGCTTGAAAGTACGGCAGGTTGCACAGACAAGGGCAAAACAATTTTACAGACATGCAGAGCAAAACGCATAGCCAAGTATGGCCAAATATACAGGGACAAGAACTAATGGGATAAAAAGGGTACGCATTTTTGCCACATCATCTTATGATGCTGTCAGCAAAGTCCCTTTTAAAGGTGTGAACCACTCCAGTGTCAGAACCCAGGTGAAAGATGTTGTGAAGTCCACCATGTCCCCAGCCACTGTGGCCCAGTGGTTAGCATCACAGATTCCAGGCTGGAAAGTCGTGCATTTGATTCCATCAGACCCATTCACATTTGTGAGATCCTTAAGCCCACAACCTGGTTCTACCCAAAGCCAAGTTTGCAATGGGCTCATCAGGGACAAGAACAAGACCAAGCAAGTTCCAATAGAATTAGAAATCAGAAAACGGAAATGGGGATGGATTGGGCCACACCCTCAGAAAGTCTCCATCCAACATCACAAGACAAACCCTTGAATGGAACCCTCAGGGCAAGAGAAAAGTGGGAAGACCAAGGCAGATATGGCGAAGGAGTACCGACACAGAAGTGAAGGCCGCCGGAATGACGTGGGCCGAGCTGAAGAGGATTTCCCGAAATCGTGTCCGCTGGAAGAGTGTGGTTGTGGCCCTATGTTCCCAGGGAATTCAGAGGACTAAGTCAAGTAAGTCATCAGGGATGAGTTCCAGCACACAGTCAAGTTTCATCAATTTAATGGAAGCGCCTCCGAGAGTGTTGCTCAAATTTCTTTATCAACACTGCAGGTGTCTGTATCCTTCAGGCCTGGTTGATATCGGTGTATATTATGAACCTACACATGGAGTGCAGTCCTATCACGCTGTCTTCGACCGGAATGGAACTCCACATCATCTTCATCCAACTGATCAGCTTTACAAAAAGTCTCAAATTCTGTGGCCTTTCAGGCTCTGCTCTCATGATGACCTTAGATCTGACTTCCCTCTCCATATATATTGCCTTCTGTGACTTCATGCCCAGGTTGTCAGAATCAGCAGCGCCTTGGCCTAAGGCTGCATCAGACCAATTGACACAGGCTTTAACACCAAAGCTGAATAAAAATGTTATGCTCTACATAGTTATGCAGGGACTGTTATGACAAGCTCCTAACATAACACCATCAATCTCCTAAATCCCTCAAAGTCGGAGTCGGAGTGTGGCTGCCCACGTGGGCGGGGTAATCAAAAACGGTCACACACGTAATGTTCTCATCCCTAGCTAATGCATTTGTACCATAGTGTTCAAGTACTTCGGCTGTTCGGATCGTCCCTGCAGTCTTTTAGCCAGGGTACAACGACAACAGCAACAGAATCAGTAAGTTCATGGGAACTGTCACTGGACAGACCACTGGGTGGCACCCTATGGAGGGAGAACCTCACTCATGCGGACTTCTCGTCAAAGCAACTGCTGTCTTCAGAACGGGACTTAATAGGTAGCATCCTGGGTGTGCTGGATCAGAACAGCACCACTGAACACCACTAAAGCAGCTTGGCTGCAGAGAAGTGTCCCCTCTAATGGGATGCCTCGGGACAGTTTTGACAGTGACTCTGCCTGTGGGCTGCCAGAGCCTGGGCTGCAACGGGACAAGCTGGGATGTGATTGTGAACAAGGAGCCACAAAGAGCAACGATGGGGCGAAATACCACTGCAGCGGCGCAGAAGATGGGGAAACGGACCAAAACAAAAAAAAAGGTGCAAGGTGTACCCACCTGTGTGCAGGAATGGACTATCCATTCATGGGACACAGCAGGTACGTTGGCTGCCAGGCACTGGAAATATTTCATTGTTTTCTGGAACGTGTTGGGAGATGAGGAAAAGCTTCTTATTGGCTCCTGCCTGCACACACACAGACCCACATACAGACACAGACACAGACACACACACACACACCCCCTTCTCTTGCAGGGGAGAAAAATCTGCGTTGGAGCGTTTGTTGTTCCCTTTCTATCGCCCTTATGCCCATTTTTCACATGTTCCTTCAAAGGTGAGTGCATCAAAAGTCCTTTGAATCCAAAGAAACATTTCATATGCATTAATGTATTAGTGGTTGCAGCAGAACCCAGGTGTCAGATCATGACAGGTTTTCAGCTTATCACCAGCCTACTCCTGACCTTGGTTATCAGATCTGCATATTCCATACATGTATGCAAATACGCACACACACACACATTTGCCATGAATGCAAACACCCAGGCATAAACACCTGCGGAATTCATCACGTGCACACACACACACACACACACACACACACACACACACACACACACACACACACACACACACACACACACACACACACATACAGAGGCACACACATACATGTACGCACACACACACAGAGGCACACGTACATGCACGCACACACACACACATGCACCCACACACACATGCATGTGCACACACACACCCACACACATACACACACAAAACATACACGCAAACACACACGCACGCACACACATATGCATCCACCCATCCACCCCCCACCCACACACGCAAGCACACACACACATACAAGCATGCATGCACACACGCACGCTCACACACGCACGCGCACACACACACACACACACACACACACACACACACATACTTACCAGAGAGGATGGCAGCAACTTTGACAGCACGCTCCCCCCACCTCCATGATCTGAGCTGTCAGGTGTTCTTTGTCAAAGGGGATGACTGGGTTTTTCACAACCTGTTGGTTACAGTCACATCATATGAGCTATTGCTCTGAGGCAGTGAGCAAGCTGTGACACAAATCTCAACAAAAGCATCCGTTTATCTTTAAGTAGTTCTACTGACATTCATCTGTTCCTATCCAATATGACTGGTTCGACACCATACTCCTGCCCTTTTCAAGATTTTCCTGAAATGGTCTACAACAGTTGACAAGTTCAGAATCCCATGATTTTTTTTATGCCTATTTTTTTGTTGTTGATATTTCTATGACCACAAATGTATACTTCCAGGACCATCCTTTGGGCATATTAAGTCTAGTAGCATGGTTAGTTACTGTAAATTTTGTGTAAGCGAGGATCTTTGTTAAAAGGTGTCTGTTCACGTCAAATATGCTTAAGGTTATTCTTTGGACAGTAAGCATTTTGTAAAACTACTTTAGGTAGTAAAATTCAATTTTGGGTCAAAGAAGAAATCTTTTAGATGCATTAATATGTAACCGTCCTTTGTTTGTCCCCGAAGTATCTGCATTTCCATTTCAAAGGCACAGCTTCTTATGCCTTCCAGCACTCACATTCAGCCTGCCCCTCAATCCCTGAAAGTTTCACCAAGGGTCATAGACACAGTGGTTATGACCATGGAGCTGCCGACGGTGTCCCCCGACCTCAAACTATGCGGATGACCTGGTGCAGAAAAGCATGGACTGCATTACCCTTTCACGGGATCTTTCAGTCCTCAAGCAGACTTCTCCTCCCAACAGTTCATGGTCCACCCTGACAAGTCAGGCAGGTCCCTTCACAAGATTATCTCGCGCCTGGGAATGCACTTTTGCACAGCGTATCTCAATCTCAACCTGCCTGCCTCTCCAACCTTATCCTCTCCAGAAATGTTTTTGCCCCGGACCATATCTCAGACTCGGGTCTGTGTCTCTGTGAAGTGTTCAAACTATGACAGGCCCTGCTACTACCCCTGTTTTAGAGGTTGTCGCTCTGGATGGTCCGCATCTGCTTCCACCCCTTGGACTCAGTCTTTGACGGAGTGGGGCGCTCTTCTCCCTGCGACTTGAGTTTCTTTCCATCTTTTACCCTTTAGGAACTGCGCTAATGAGGAAAATTCCTCTTTCTATGCGCAAAATGTATCCTTCCTCCAAAACAGCTTTTTTTCTGCCACTTCTGTGAAACTCATGCCAACACTGCAACTGCTGTCTCTCCAATTCAGTGTCCAGCGCCGTCACTGAACACTCAATACAAAATTGTTACAACTGTCCCATTAAATTCATTTCTTCTTCTGATCGGGGCAAATCCACAGACAGAAACCTTTCTGGAATCATAGTTGATTTAAACAACCTATACACATGAAGTTTGAACCATCTGATTTTTTTCCCCATCTAAATACATGTATCCAAGCAGTGTAGATGAATTAATCCCTGTCCAGCTCACAGGCCGCAGTCCCTATCTGCTGATGGGAACCTTGGCCATGTGTGGGTTATATGCTTCTGCCATCACTGTCTGTTCATCAGTGCTCATCATCGCCCCTCTCACCAAGCAAAGATATGGGTTTCATGATACCAATGCCTTCCACTAGGCAACATCAATAATTTTGCCATCTCTCACTCAGCAGTGTGTACCTTCATCTGTGCTCTCCTCTGCTGATGTGGTCTCCAGGGAAGAAGTTTGCAACAGGCGTTTTTCGTCCTCTACAACATCGGGAGTTTTTTTTTCCACGTAAGTGAGGAGAAAGACGTAGCCTTTGAACAACCCTGAACTGGTTGGAATTGGTCCCTTGACGTTTTCAAACAATCCTGGGGGGAAAAAAGATAAAACATCAACACATCAAACACTCTCGATCTGTACACAGAGAACTAGAACTCACAACTTGTGAACACACTAAAGCAATTCTGAACCTCTCCATTTTTGCAGCCACCTTGGACAGCAAGCATGAAAAATACCCCCTTGGTCATCAAAACTATATGGAGACAAACTGACAGTTGCATTTTTTGGTTAACGAAAAAAACTCCATAACTCTGACCAGTTGAATTGATTATATTCTCGAATACTACACGCACACAGACAATTATTGCCCCTAACATACATGAACATTAGTGTAGTTTTCATAAATACTCAGCAGTCAAAGGGTTAAGATAAAAAAAAAAAAAAAACCAGAGCGAAGAAGCTATGGGTGCCATACAAATACCACTAAAAGACCTTTACCAATAAGGTGCTGATCTTTCATCAGCTCTTGTTTTGACAATAGGTGTTCAATCAACAATCAAGGGCCTAAGATTGAGTGGTTACAGCGTTTGGTTGTTGACAACAGGGGGTCAATCAACAATCAAGGCCTGAAGTTGAGTGGTTAGAGTGTTCGGTTATTGACAACAGGGTGGTCAATCAACAATCAAGGCCTGAAGTTGAGTGGTTAGAGTGTCCGGTTGTTGACAAGAGGTGGTCAATCAACAATCAAGACCTGAAAGTTGAGTGGTTAGAGTGTTCGGTTGTTGACAACAGGTGGTCAATCAACAATCAAGCCTGAAGTTGAGTGGTTAGAGTGTATGGTTGTTGACAACAGGTGGTCAATCAACAATCAAGGCCTGAAGTTGAGTGGTTAGAGTGTATGGTTGTTGACAACAGGTGGTCAATCAACAAGCAAGGCCTGACGTGAGTGGTTATAGTGTTTTGGTCTCCCCCATCCCATCACAATGTTACAGTCTGATGACCTGATCTGTCTGCCCCATCCCATCACATGGATGTTACAGTCTGATGACCTGATCTGTCTGCCCCATCCCATCACAATGTTACAGTCTGATGACCTGATCTGTCTGCCCCATCCCATCACATGGATGTTACAGTCTGATGACCTGATCTGTCTGCCCCCCCCCCATCACATGGATGTTACAGTCTGATGACCTGATCTCTCCTGCCCCATCCCATCACAATGTTACAGTCTGATGACCTGATCTGTCTGCCCCATCCCATCACATGGATGTTACAGTCTGATGACCTGATCTGTCTGCCCCATCCCATCACATGGATGTTACAGTCTGATGACCTGATCTGTCTGCCCCATCCCATCACAATGTTACAGTCTGATGACCTGATCTGTCTGCCCCATCCCATCACATGGATGTTACAGTCTGATGACCTGATCTGTCTGCCCTATCCCATCACAATGTTACAGTCTGATGACCTGATCTGTCTGCCCCATCCCATCACAATGTTACAGTCTGATGACCTGATCTGTCTGCCCCATCCCATCACATGGATGTTACAGTCTGATGACCCTGATCTGTCTGCCCCATCCCATCACAAGGTTACAGTCTGATGACCTGATCTGTCTGCCCCATCCCATCACAATGTTACACAGTCTGAAGACCTGATCTGTCTGCCCATCCCATCACAATGTTACAGTCTGATGACCTGATCTGTCTCTGCCCCATCCCACCACATGGATGTTACAGTCTGATGACCTGATCTGTCTGCCCCATCCCATCACATGGATGTTACAGTCTGATGACCTGATCTGTCTGCCCCATCCCACCACATGGATGTTACAGTCTGATGACCTGATCTGTCTGCCCCATCCCATCACATGGATGTTACAGTCTGATGACCTGATCTGTCTGCCCCATCCCATCACAATGTTACAGTCTGATGACCTGATCTGTCTGCCCCATCCCATCACATGGATGTTACAGTCTGATGACCTGATCTGTCTGCCCCATCCCATCACAATGTTACAGTCTGATGACCTGATCTGTCTGCCCCATCCCATCACAATGTTACAGCCTGATGACCTGATCTGTCAGCCCCATCCCATCACATGGATGCTACAGTCTGATGACCTGATCTGTCTGCCCCATCCCATCACATGGATGCTACAGTGATGACCTGATCTGTTTGCCCCATCCCATCACATGGATGTTACAGTCCCTCACAGATGATCATACTGGTCTGCCTCAGAGTGAGAAGACGATGCTGTAGCTTGACAAAAAAGATGACGCCACAGCGGGACAACAAAGATGATGATCTACCTCTAAAAATGACGCCATATCATGACAGTAATGATGATGCTCCGACACAGATGTTGATACAGCATGGCAATAAAGGTGGAGTTATATCAATAAAGACGATGCCACGACATGACAATAAAGATGAAGCTATGACAATACAGATGTTGCGACAGCATGACAACTAAGACAATACTATAGCAGGAGTATGAAGATGACATAGCATGGGGACCGAGAGGACGCGCGACAGCACGATAATAAAGAGTTCAACATCACTCACCAACTCTTGCTTTCCTTGTGGGACGTTTGGGAACCTCAGGAGAGGCCACTGCTCCCCCAAGAGGGCTGTATTCAGCTTTTTTGGGGAGTTCCTATATAGAACAGCACAATGGTAAAAAATACTCAGAAAAAAAAAAAAAAAAAAAAAAAAAAAAAAAAAAATGTCTGACTCACAAATAGCTACATATTCTCATCAGCAACGCCATGTTTTCGTAAGTTCTAATCCAGCCAAAAAAAAAAGAAAAAGATGAAAAGAGAGAAAGAATCAAAAAAAAAAAAAAAAAAAAAAAAAAAAAAAACATCATACACATACACACATAAAAAAAAAATGAAAATGTTACTGACGTGTGTCCTGTTTTATGTTTACGCGGTAAAAAGTTTTTTTTTTTCACTGCCATTTCTCTCTCTTTCAACATCTGAACAGATTGAACAGACTCCCCATATTTATGCTGAAGCAGAGCATTTTTTAGGGAGCACAAAAAAAAAGGCTGATCCATGCCAGCTCTTCAAAGTATCCACATATTCATGTTCTTGAGAGAAAACTGACATTTTGAACTCTCCTCATCCTTACCAACTTTAAAAAAAAAAAAAAAAAAAAAAAAAAAAAAAATCACCAGGTATGAGTGAAACTTCAGGACATATATAACAAGACGTTTTTCTGATGCATGCCCTTCGAAGAACAATTCGGTGCATTCTCTCAATCTTCATAACAATAAATACACATTTCAATTGCATGTTCTTTTCCGAAAAAAAAAAACCCAAAAAAAAACCTCTCGATAAAGATTAAAATACACACACAAAGGCACACGCACATGCATGCACAACCGAAGAAAAATCACAGGCACCAACATACATGTGCATCCCCATATTAACACATTGTAATGCCTGCGCACTCTCCACCATAACTGCACAATCATCCCACACAGTATCTCAGTTCATCATCGTCTTGCCATGGTAGACAAGCACCATATGGCCAGCCAGCACGAAAGGAAGAACAGAAATGAACTTGAATCAAACTTTTTAGCATCAGTAACTGAACTGAACTAGAAAGATCAAGGTTTCCTAATCTGTTTCAAAGGATGACAGTTAAGTGCATAACAAATTTAGAGTGGCAATGAACAGAACACATTCAGAACTACCTGGACAAAAGAAAAAACTAACTTCTTTTCAAAGCAATTGAAACAAATACTGCTGCTCATACTGTATTTCAATAAGGCTTCTTTAACAGTCAGCTGCGCATGTACAAACATGCATGTGTCTGCATGAGTCACGTTCGTGTGAAATACAGATCAGACGCAGCACTTTGTTCCATCCCAAAAGTTTTCGAGCACACATTAGTTCCAGACTGAGGGAGCTGCGAAGGGAAAGAAAGGAGGTTGTCCAAAGGTCTTCCTTTCTACCATGTCAAACACAGTGAGCAAGTCACAGGAGAAAAGCTGCCCTACAAACCTTGGCCATCATTCTGATGTGAAAACGCACATTATATCCCTTCACCATCAGAGCACAATAACTTCACACACATCCTGCCTGACACAATGGAGTCTGGAGACATCACCATCCTCATGGACATCAGTGATGATAGAGCTGGGGACATCATCTGACAGTCCTCAAGTCAGTCACTGCAGACCTAAACTCCGTCTTGTGACATGAATGACGACGACGATGATCTGAACGGATAAAAGTTAAAAAGTACTCACAAGGCTCTGTTGAAAAACGTTGGCAAATGAATCACAAGACAAAACACGACGCTTTTCAACCTCTTAGGTCTTCTTCAGGCAAGATACACAACACTCAGGACAGCAAAAATAAACGAGCAATCTCTTATTTTCATCAAAGTTGGCGCAAGATGGGCGTTTTAATGGATAAAAACAAAAAAAACTTGACAGGTAGCCCAACTTACTCTGTCTCTCGGAGGTTTTGATCCGTTTAGGGATGGGGGTGCTGGTGGCCACGGAGCCTGTCTTGCGTTTACGGGAGGAACTTTTACTGGTACTGGCCGTCTGGATGGGAGTCTTGACGTTTGCCAGTGTCTCTTGCACTTCATGGGTCTGCTCTGATCGACTTGAACTGGCAGATGGTGCTGTGAATAATGAAATACACAATAATCACACATCTTTCCAAAAACTATGAACTTTCCACTGTTCTTTTCTTTGATTTTCGATCACCAGCTACTGAAGGTTTTTGGTGGAAATAATCATATTTAAAAACATTTTTCTTGTTATTAAAGCAACAGTTTTCTACCACAACCTAAACAAACATATTTATGGAGGGAAAAAATATAATCTGAGAAATTTCCAGGACTGCTGCATAGTCATTACTCAAAATGTGTCAAAAGCTAACAAAATCTTTGCGAGTCAATGAAAGGTAATGGTGAAAATATTCATAAAACCCCAACATTTTGCATTTCACTTGAAAATAACATGACAAGGCTGTTCAATGTTGCTGTTTCCAAACGTAATGTGCATTATGTTGTGGGGGGTGGGGGTGGAGTGGATGGAAACGTTGCCAAGACAAGGGAAAAGTATGGTCCTTCCAAAAGTTAAAGGATAAGGTAAAAAAGCGAGGCCTCACGCACAGAATACGTTCACCACACTTGGAGAAATTCAAAACAAAGAGAGGAAATGTTCCTGGTAAAACTCTGTAGCAAAATTTCACTTTCAATAGATCACAGCTGATAAAAAAAGAAGAAAACCCTTCAATATCTTAAACACACACACACACACAC